>BQKN01060909.1:0-34731 GCA_022839385.1 Asparagus kiusianus | reverse complement strand
GCAAATACTTTATAATCAAAGTAAAATAGTTGTCATATAAAAAAATTGAAATTTTTGAAATACATGTACATAACGTTCTCACTCATTCTAGAAATTCCTAGTGGACTGTATATATGAATTCTAAGAAACTTTATTCTAGCTCCACGACTCGACATAGGATGAACATAATTATGCTGGAACTAGAGCTCTGATACCAACTGTGATGCCCCTGTTTTCACACATGGCTGCAGTTCAAGGTAAAACCAGAGATATCAAACATGTCATGCACCCATACTATGCAACAACATGTTTCACCATCACAGTAATATCTCTCTAGTGGAATCAAATACAAGTGTAGGTACAAAACAGACAAAATAAGGGAAATAAATGCAATAGACATGATGTTGATATATATATATATATATATATATATATATATATATATATATATATATCAACTGAATACAACTGAAGTCTGTAATAAATGTGAAGTATCTCAATATGAGTCAACTGAAAATAAACTAAGGCACACAGTCTTTACAAGATATAATACAAAACTCTAAATGTTTAGAGATAAATATCAACTACGGTGGAGTCTCATCTACTAACAATATGTGACAGCGACTATGCTGGAAGTCCGTCATCCTGTGGCTCTTCGGAACTCTGAGTTGCTGCCTGAAAGGAATTAAAAAATAAAAAGAGAAATAACAAGAGCGTCAGCTACAGCAAGATCATCTCCATATGCCCCCAAGGGAAGGGCTACTATATGTGATGGAGGCTCTATCTATTAAGCATAGTCTACCTAGATTATTTACCCTGTATCTAAAAGGAATTAATATTTAGAAACCTACAACATGAGACGTAGTACGTCGAGTGAAATAATACAAACAAGAAAAACCTCATGTATATACCATATGTCTCAAATTATAAACAATTAAATATCAATACCGGACTAAGAATAAAGGATAGCAATACAATAAAGTAAAATCATCACAATATCAGACCAAAAATATCTTCCACTATCCTTTGGAAGAAAATATAAATAATTGTATATAATCTCGCATACTTACAACAGTAAAGTACATCGGTCATATATAACTCAGCGATGAGTCATGTTCATAAATGGCGTCCACTAAGACTCAGGCTATCAGATCATTATCATAATGTAAATCCTTGCAAAGTTTATAATTCATCGCATTATCATGCGGGGCGGACTACCAAATCAACATCCTAAAAGTGTACATGACTCATTAGTCTCATCGCATCAACGTGCAAGACGGACTATCAAATCAGGCATCCTAGGTATATGGCTCACAAGCCTCATCACATCTACGTGCTGGACAAACTACTAGGTTAATCATCCTAAAACCCGACTCAATGGCCTATACTAATGGTATATCGACGCACTATCCCAAGTAGTACTGAGCGGTGCTCATCAACGATATCCATATAAGTATATAATGTTTAAATAACCTATATCTCCCATGTAGTTGAAACAATAATTGTATTAATCCTCTTCTGGATACTCATGTGTATGCTACGACACTATACGTGTATACTCATGATTGTACGTGTATCATCGTGTGTCTCGAACCCCGTGTTCGAAAATAAAAGGTGTAAAAAATAACACTTCAAATAAAAGAGAATACAGGTCGGTCGATCGCTCCTAGGGCGTCAGTCGACCGAACGCAAACGTACACAAAGTGCACTCACAGGATCCCACCGGTCGACCGGCTAGCCTTGGTCGGTCGATCGGCCAGAGAAGATCTTCACAGATCAGGTTTTGGTGTTTGTATTTTTGTAACTTTATTTAAAAACGTATTTTTATTAACATGAGGCATATAACAAGATTTTAACTTTCATATTTGCTTAACAGGGATTAACTCAACATGATTTAAACTCTTGAATTAATCTAGCTAGGGTTTAGCATCTTAATTAACCAAAATTTCTCAAATAAAAATAAATTATCAACATGATTAACTAAGCATGATTGGGACTAATCATTGAACTGATATAAAATAATTAAAACACGTTCACATCACTTAGGTATCACAAACCTAGGGTTTATACATCTTAAATTAACAAGAAAACTCAATTAATTGTTAAACTAGGGTTTAAACATGATTTAAGAATGATTAATAAGTTTAAAACAAAATTAAAAACAACCCTAATGTTCATGATCATCAAACTAATATAAACAGCAACTAAAATTATAGATTTTCACATTGGTTTAAAGATTAACATCATAAACTAAGATTTTAAAATATCGGGTTAAGCTTAAACATGGGATTCATCAATTAAATATATTAAATATTGAATTAACTATAGGGAAATGTTTGGAGGAATATGATCTTGCCTCAAATGTTATATTGAACTCTTAAATACGTGCGTGTAAGATCCCTCTTCACCGAAGTCGCAAAATCCCCCATTCCTCTCGATAAACGCCTCAAAAACTCTCCCAAATCTCACAAATTATTATTACGGTTTGAGAGAGAGGAATAGGGGCTGCTAGGGTTTGTAATACTGATGAAAATATATATTTTTCATATGTAAACATGTATATATATAACTACAAACCCGAATCAAAACAGCCCAAACCCGAAACAGGAAACCTAGTCATACTAGGAAAAAATAGTCTTTAGTATTTTAGTTGTAACTTTCATGTACGACATCGGAATAAGGTGATTTAAGATGCGTTGGAAATATATTGAAGATACCTATAATTTTTATCTTTTAAGTTTTTTCATATTCAAACTATATCAGTGTGTAATGTATATATTGTTAGTCTGGGTGTAGACCAAACTCACCTCCGCCGGCGAGGAGCTCCGGCGAGCTTGAGGAATGATGCAGACGAGCGTGGATGTCGACTCAGGCGAAGTCGACGGCGATCTCTAGGCGCGGCCTCAGGTGGAGCTCGAGCAGTTGAGCTCGAATTTGGCGAACGCGACCTCGGCGTTTTTTGGCGGCTCGACCCTCACGTTTGGGACACCGACCCTCGCGTCCAGCTCCGACGTTCGCGTCCAGGCGATTCCGACCCTCGCGTCCAAGTTCGTGCGCTGGTGATAGGCTGTCGCCAGCCCATCAATCTCGCCTATAAAAGCAAACCCCGATCCTTAGGGTTCACTGGCCCCCCCCCCCCCCCCCCGTTTTTCTCTGGCGGCGGATCCTCTTAACGCAGCAGCGTTCCCTCAAAATCGCAGCAGCGATTTTCTTGATTAATCTCCAGCTCTCAACAGTGTTTGAGGGGAGATTTAAGAAGAGAGAGAGAGAAAAGATAATAGGGATTTATTGTGGGGATTAACACTGTAGCTACAGTGTTCATTTGAGAAATCTCAGTTTAGGGATTTGCTCTTGATTTGTAATTTTTTGTTTGATTAATAAGAAATTGACTGTGTGGCTCCCGAGGACGTAGGCAGTTGCCGAACCTCATAAATCTTGGTGTACTTTTTCTATTCTGCGTTTCTGTTGCATTAGGGATTTAGGCGTTAAATTCCCAACAACTGGTATCAGAGCGTGAAACGATCTAGAGGAAGTCAGATTCAAGTGGGAGCCATGGCCGCAGATGAAGGGAAAGTGAGATTAGAGAAGTTTGATGGAACAGATTTTGGATTCTGGAAAATGCAGATGGAGGATTATCTTTATCAGAAAAATCTGTATCAACCTCTCTCGGGGAAGAAGCCAGAGGGTATGGAGGAAGAAGATTGGAATCTTCTGGACAGAAAGGCCCTCGGAGTTATCAGATTGACATTAACTCGTAATATTGCGTTCAACATAGCGAAGGAGAAGACCAAACTCGTAATATTTGATGAGAAGCCATCAGCCTCAAATAAAGTCCATTTGATGAATCAGATTGCGAATGGCAGCACTCTCAAATATGTATGAGAAGCCATCAGCCTCAAATAAAGTCCATTTGATGAGGCGGTTGTTCAATCTGCGAATGGCGGAAGGTGCATCGGTAGCACATCATCTCAATGAACTCAATACAGTCACGACCCAATTGAGTTCAGTTGATATTGAGTTTGATGAGGAAGTTTGGGCGTTGATACTTTTGTCTTCCCTACCAGAGAGTTAGAACGCTACAGTCACAGCTGTGAGTAGCTCATCGGGAAGCAACAAGTTGAAGTTCGACGACGTTCGTGATCTGGTTCTCAGTAAGGTGATCCGACGGAGAGAGTAGGGTGAAGCTACAACCTCTTCAGTATTGCATACAGAGTCAAGAGGTAGAAATTCAACCAGAGGAAATGGATCAGATGACAGAAGATCCAAATCCAGGAATCCCAACAGTTCGAAGGCTATCGAGTGTTGGAAGTACGGGAAAATCGGGCACTACAAGAATCAGTGCAAGAGTGCACAGAAGGAGTGCGAGGCAAATGCAGATGTGAACGTTGCCTCCACCTCAGGAGGAGATGATGCGTTGATATGCTCTTTGGAGAGCAAGGAGGAGTCTTAGGTGTTGGACTCGGGAGCATCATTTCATGCTACTTCTCAAAAAGAATTCCTCGAGAAGTATATCCCCGGAAACCTTGGAAAAGTATATCTTGGTGACGATCAAGCATGTGCCATTATTGGCAAAGGTGTAATGAAGATTAAGCTGAATAGGTCGGTATGGGAGCTGAAGGATGTCAGGTATATTCCCGACCTGAAGAGGAACTTAATCTCAGTAAGCCAGCTGGCTAGTGAAGGCTACATGACGACTTTCCATGGTGATGATTAGAGGATTTCGAAAGGCGCAATGTCGATTGCCAGAGGTAGGAAGACTAGTACCCTGTATATGACAGCAGGTGCACGTTGTTCGATCTCAGTTGCGGCAGGCAATGAGACTTCAAAGCTGTGGCACCAGAGACTCGGTCATATGAGTGAAAAGGGGATGAAGGTTATGCACACAAAGAGAAAACTCCCAGGTTTACAATCAGTAGAGATAGATGTGTGTAAAGAATGCATACTTAGAAAGCAGAAGAGAGTTAGCTTTCAGACAAGTGGCAGAGCCCCCAGGAAGCAGAAGCTAGAGCTTGTTCACTCAGATGTTTGGGGACCAATAACCACCACGTCGATTGGTGGGAAACACTACTTCGTGACTTTTATTGATGATCACTCTCGGAAAGTATGGGTCTACTTTCTAAAGAAAAAGTCAGAAGTATTTGAGGCTTTCAGAAGATGGAAAGCCATGGTCGAGAATGAGACCGGTTTGAGGGTAAAGAAACTCAGAACAGACAATGGTGGTGAGTATGAAGACACCAGATTCAAGAAGTTCTGCTATGAGCATGGTATCAGAATGGCGAGGACCATGCCCGGCACGCCTCAGCACAATGGTGTGGCTGAGCGCATGAATAGAACATTGACAGAGAGAGCCAGAAGCATCCGTATACAGTCAGGTCTACCGAAGCAGTTTTGGGCAGAAGCAGTCAACACAGCAGCTTACTTGATCAACCGAGGTCCATCGGTTCCATTGGCGCACAGAATACCAGAGGAGGTATGATGCGGAAAGGAGGTAACCCTCTCACATCTCAGAGTTTTTGGTTATGTAGCTTATGTGCATATTAGTGATCAAGGCAGGAATGAGCCTGATCCCAAGTCCAAGAAATGCACATTCATCGGGTATGGTGAAGACGAGTTTGGCTACCGCATTTAGGATAACGAAAATAAGAAGGTGATCAGGTGCAGAGATGTGACATTCAACGAGAAGGTGATGTACAAGGACATGCACAAGACAGATGACGGTGACTCAGAGAGCGAGTCAACATTTGTAGATGCTGATGATGTTTCGGATAACCTCTCGGAAGAACCCAATGCAGAAGGTCCTCAGCCAGAAGAGACTGTTGGACAGAATGGTGGGCAGAAGCCCGACGCACCAGCTCTGATATCAAGGAGAAATACTCGTCCTCCTGTGCCTAACAGCAGATACATGAATTATATGTTGCTGACAGATGGAGGGGAGTCTGAAAGCTTTGATGAAGCTTGTCAGAATGGAGATGCGAGCAAGTGGGAGTTTGCTACGAAAGAAGAGATGAAATCTCTGATCTCCAACCAGATATGGGGACTAGCTGAGTTGCCCATAGGGAAGAAGGCACGTCACAACAAGTGGGTGTATCGAGTGAAAACGGAGCAGAATGGTTCCAGAAGATACAGAGCCCGACAAGTTGTCAAAGGATTTCAACAGAATATCCAAGGAAGAAAGAATCCAGCGGATATATTGGCAAAGGCAGCGACCTTTTAGAAACTGGAGTTGTGCGCAACTTCAGTTGGCCTTCATGCATAGATAATGAAGGCAGAGCCACACAGGGGGAGGAGCTTGATGGGATAGCCTGCTGACGGCGGTTTGGTCTCCAAGTGGGAGATTGTTAGTTTGGGTGTAGACCAAACTCACCTCCGCCGGCGAGGAGCTCCGGCTGTAGACGTATAAAACTGCCTATAGGTCCCTTAACACAGCTCGGCACAGTGATTCGACAAATCAACGAACCATCTGGTGACGTATCTAAACACGATCGTTAGTCCACAACACCGAAGCCAAGTGACACGCGACGAAGCGGATTAACGAGGATACGAGGCTAACGAACCGCACGCAAACAACGGAATAAATCCACTCGCGTGCGGAATCAAGCTAACGGTTTGGTGAGTCAACGAGTCATCCAACTATAGAATGGATTCGAACTCGAACACCGAAGCGGATTTACTACCAAATCAGGATCCGTACTGCCAAATCAGAGTTCAGATCAACGACGAAGCTCGGATAAACCGATAAACCGCGAGACCGGACAACCGACGCAACGGCGAACACCCGGGAGAGCTCGGCCATAGCCAAGCCACCACAAGGTGGCTCGGTGGCCGAGCCACCAAATCGTGGCTCAGTGGCCGAGCCACCTTGGTGGCTCACCGAGCTACCTTAAGGTGGCTCGGCGGCCACCGAGCCACCCTATGGTGGCTCGGAGGCCGAGCCACCATAAGGCCCATAGTGGCCCGGCCATGGCCGAGCCACCCATAGGGTGGCTCGGCGGCCGAGCCACTTGGGTGGCCGGCCGAGCCACCTTGTGGTGGCTCGGTGGCCGAGCCACCCAAGTGGCCGAGCCACCTGGCCGAGCCACGGGAAGATCTGGGCCCAGATCTGAGCCCAGATCCGCTTTCAGAAGCCTATAAATAGTGGGAGGATGGCTCATTTTTTAAAGGTTGGAATTTTTGAAGGCGAAGCTCTGCTGAATTGAGATCTGAACCTTGGAGATTCGAAGCTTTGAGGACTTGCTCTTTCAGATCCGGTGCTCGGCGATCGTCCACGCCAAATAAGGCAGGAGTTCGAGAGGGATCGGATCTCAGATCTACATAGTTATCCTCCAGATCAAAGCTTGGTCTTTGATCCCGAGAAGAGTATCAATTTCGCTTGGTCGATTTTGATTACTTCGGGCGATTATTTCCTTGGTGAATTAATCCCCCCGGCTATTATTTCCTTCGTGAAATAGCACCCGTTATACTGTGTAGATCCGACCGGATCGAGATCGCGTGGTGGTCCACGGATTAACCCCGACGCAAGCGAAGAACCCACAAAAGCAAGAGACCGCAAAACAGGATCTTGCGATTTGTTCGACAAATAAGGAAAGTTGTAATTTTTATTTTTCTTTGATTTTGTTGTAACCGGATCTTATAAAAAGACCGGATATTTTGTAATCGAAAAACAATTACTCGAGAGAACAATGAATTTAATGAAGAAAGCAACTTTCACCGCGAATAATCTGGCGACCACAGTGGGAGCCACCGATCTCGCTGCCGAGATCGTTGCGTCGTAGCCGCGGATCTCAATCCCGGTCGAGGAGGAGGTCGAGTATGAATTCGACCAACAAAAGTTCGAGGAGTATCTATCATCCTCGTCCGGATCCACCTCCCCCCGCAAGTCCAAGAAGTCTCCGAAGTTCTCCTCTAGGAGAGAAGTCCGTTGGTATGAAGAAGTAGAGAATACCAACGAAGATCTCACCCCAATTGATGCCAAAGTTGCATCAGGTGAAGCTCCACCGACCTCCAACCAGGTCAAATCTGTTCTCGCTAATTCCTCCACCGCTGAGGGCGTAGTGACTCTCTTAAAGAGAGCCCGCCAGAGGCGACGTCAACGACTGGCACGGCAATTCGCAAAGGCAATGGAGTCCACTGACGGAATCCGTTATAATGCGGATCTGAAGAACAGGAGAGGCAAACAGCCTCAACAACCAATGAATGGCAGCTCCTCCAAGCCGTCAACGAATGAATGGATCTGTGTCAAACGGAATCGTTCGACACTGGAGGAGCGCATTCGTAAGCGCCGCGCACTATCAGCGCAGGCACGGGCTCAAGTCCAAGAAGCCCGCAGAAGATTGCAGAAGGAAGTGGCAAAAAAGCCACCACCAACCCGCCAAGTATGGAGGCCGAAGTCTGAAGCGGTGATTCAGGCTAAAGAGCAACCATTGTAGCCTTCAGCAAAAGTTCAACCTACGGCGAACCAACCTAAATCGCCGATAATTCCCATAGCTGCTCCGGGAGATCCCGCAGGACCATCCCGAAGAAGGAGGTCAGTTTTGGAGTGCCTCGGTCCACTTCCCGATGAGTGATGCAAAGCTCCAGTCCAAGAACGTTTGGGCCCGATAAAGAAGCCCCGAACGACTCATCATGCTGGGGGTCGCCGCCACCCTCAACATGATAAGGAGTTCATGGTAGCTACGCGCACCAATTTGCATATTGAAGTCCAAGAGCCCGCTGAGAACTCACGCCCACAAAGGCATGTTTCGAGGCGCGTGACTCTTGAAAGCCCAAAAAAGGCAGTTCGCCCTCAGAGGGAAACATTGTCGTCTGATGATGATAACGTTATACCTGAGAAGTCATGCCAACACACGATAGGTTACTCCGATCTTCAAACCGACGAGTTGTATTATCGTGTTGGAGGTATGAGTAAAACCAGGAAAAGGAGTCCTCGAGAACTAAAGACTCAATGCTCCTGTTCCAAACTCATTCGGACAGTATTGTCTGAGTGCAACTGTACCAATACAGTCCCCGAAAGAATTTTGGTTTTCGAAAGGCTCAGTACCGAAATGCCAAAATCAAGGCCTAGGCATTTCCGACAAAGAAGAACGGTAGTTGAAGATGAAGAATTTCCGAGGGTCACCACTAATATGACCAGCAAAGGGATATCGACACAGGATAATCCCGAGTCGATTCCGGAAGTACCCCGACATGTAACCCGTCTGCAGTCCGGAGCCATCATACGAGCAACTTATGGTAGGGTTCGGACAAGATTACCTTCAAAAGATGAAGAATCGGATGCCTGCTCTGTGGTCGCATCAGATAATACAGTGTCTAGCGAAGGACAACCCCGCGAATCATTTATGATAAGCACGGAACAAGTGGCCAAGATGCTCGAAGAAGCCATGGCTAAACAACAGGAGAGCTTCAGGTTCGAAATGCAGATGGCCATGCAGAATATGAGAGAAATGCATGACCAACAAATCTAAGCACTGAGAAACCAGCAAGGCGAACCAAGTCATCGTAACCAGGGTAATTAGGAAGATGAGCACATAGATGCGGATGAAGCTCATAATGCCAATAATCCTCCCGTCAATACAGGGGGTGGTAATGAGAATGCTATCGAAAATACAGGTGAAAGTTTGAAGATCAAAAATCTTGAGAGCAAAATCAATACGTTGATTTCCGCTCAAGAGATAAAGAAGATAGGCATTCCTTGTCCATACCCGAGAGAATGGGAATCGATCCCGTATCCGGCGAAGTTCAACTTAATCAACTTCACGCCGTTTGATGGGAAGGGTTCACCCACTCAGTATGTGATTTACTTCAAATCACACTTAGGGGTTATTTCTGGTAATGATCCTCTGATAGTACGGTCCTTCGTTGGCACTCTTCGTGGAGCCGCCTTCGATTGGTATCGCCGTCTTAAGCCAGGTAGCGTGAATAGCTGGGACGACATGGAGACTAAATTCCTCACCAACTTCTTTGATGACGACACCGAGATATCCATCGGGTCGTTGCTCGACGAGAAACAGAAAGACGGGGAGTTAGTTGATACCTTCGTCAAAAGGTTCCGGAACAAGGCGATGAACTGTCGGGATCCGATTACTGAGGAGTTCATTCTCCAGACTTGCCACAACAACCTTGCGTTGGACGTGTTGGAAGCAATGGGGATAGCACCCTCCAAAACCTGGAAGGATTTGAAGGTTCGAGGAGAGCAAGCCGAACGATTCCTCAGAAGGAAGAAGGCGGAGAGAGGCCAACAGGCGACGAATGCTCCAGCACAGAATTTCAACCCACGAGGAAAAGGTAAGGCACATGCTAATGTAGTTGATGCTAATCAAACTTTCTAATTGCAACCTCAGCAACAGCCGCAGCAACGAGCGCCACAACAATCGCAGTCACAATGGCAACAACGGTCTCAGAAGCAGAAATCTTCGGAGCCAAGGTTTCCTAAAGTATACTCCTTCAAAGATGACGAAGTTCCCGTTATCTTTAAGTACCTTTTGGAGAACAATAAAATCCAGCTGCCAGCGATCGTGGATCAAGAAGGGGCTAGCAAAGTGACGGATCTGAAGTATTGCGCATACCATAGAGCGGTCCATCACCCTACAAGGTCATGCTACCATCTCAAGGACAAAATCCAGGCATTAATTGATGTGGACGTCATAACCCCGAAGCCGCCAAAGAATGTAGGAGCAAATGCAGTGTCAATTAGCTTTGGATCAGTACCCACAGCATGGTTTGAACCAAAACGCATCACCAAAGTGGGAATGAAGATAGTAAACGACGACCCATACGGACAGCGCCAGAAAGGACTTGTGCCACACACAGCCCCAAATGGCGAAATCCTCTGGGTCCATCCTGATCTTCTTGAAGACGATCAGTGGGCGACTTCCTCGATCAAAAAGGGTAAAGGCAAGTCCTGTAATGGTACTTCCGCAATCTTTGAAGAGGATGGTGATGAAGCTCCTGCCTTTCCGCTCTCCGAAGAAGAACAAGAAGTTTTTGCCACTAGAAGCGGAAATCAATACCACTTCAATTATCCATCACCTAGTGATCAGTTAGCTGAGCAGGGGGTGACTAAACGGGGACCAGCCAAAACTCTCACAGAACTGGGGGTGATTCCGACTCCTAGACCGGTTGAAGAAGCTCGACGATAGCCGGTTGATAAACAGAAAGAAAAGAAGTCCCAGGAGGAGCAGAATCCGAAGCAGTCTCGTTTCAATCGTCCGATTGGAAGAGATAAACCGGAGAGCTCGAACACTCCACGCATCTTCGATATTATGGCTCAACTAGCTAACATTCCAGCACGGATAACACTGTATGAGTTGCTGCGGTTGTCTAAAGAAACCAGGGAAGCCTTGCAAGAAGCCTTGGCCAATTCAGAAATATTCCTTACTCGGATCAAGCCGGTACCTGAAGAGCTAGAACCGTTAATTCAACACTACAATATAGCGGCTAAAAACCTTCCATGCATTATCTTCACCAAAGAGGATATGCAGACGAAGAATTCGAACCATGATCGACCCCTATATTTCATCGGGTACATTGGCTCCAGCGAAGTCAACCGAATCCAAGTGGATCCGGGTTCCGCTGTGAGTATTATGCCGCTTCGCTTGATGCATAGCCTCGGCATTCCAGTCAGTAAATTGGCATCCACAGGCACTGTTATCTACGGATTCAATACCAGCGGGTCAAGACCTTTGGGTAAGATCCGGATAAAATGTCAAATGGGTGACTTGAAGACGGAGGTCACATGTTACGTGATTGATACCGAGACATCATATAACTTACTACTGGGTCGACCTTGGATCCATAGTAACGTTATAATTCCCTCCACTCTCCATCAGTGTTTGAAATATGTCGACACTGATGGTAATGTCAGGATGGTGGTCGCGGATAAGCAACCATTCAAAGGGTTTGAGAATTATTTCACTGATTCCCTCCTTTATGGTAACGAATCCGATACTGAACCATCGGCCCAGGGCACGGACAGTGGAGAAGAAGCTGATACCGAAGCCGAATTTGATTATAATGGAGGTTTTGTTTTAAATGACATTGTACCCTTTGTAATCAATCTTAACGATGAACAATCGTCAGATGGCAGTTGTAACTGATAACTTGCTAATAATGAAATAAATGATGATTTAGAGTACTCACTGTCTCTTGATGATGTGATAAAGGGATTATATGATAATCCCGATTTATATACGCCGCTTCGATCGTCTTATATAACAAAGAAACACCTCCAGCATTCTTTCGGAACAACCCTGATCGTTCCTGCCAAAATAGGAGGCGAAAAAGAAGTGATTTACGGTAAAGGAGAGATTTTTCCATTACCTGATCATTTCTTAAGGGAAGATGAGAATGAAGACAAACCTGGTCGACATTTATCTAAGTATAGTCCGGAAGCGCGCAAGCTCGTGGAAAAATAGGGATATGATTTCGCACTCGGAGAAGGTTTATACTTCGATCGGGGTTCCCGTGTTCCAGCCAAAGCGGCATATGTACCGAAAGGGAAACCAGATGATTATTATAAGTTCAGACGAGGATTAGGGTATGTCTCTTCCTCAGAAGACGAATGTTGCTGGTTAATCAATAATCAATCATCTAAGCAATACAAAGATGGGTACTCGTCAGATTCCTCGGAATGGGATTCCGATACAAGTCTGGGGGAAGTATTCAAAACCCTAATGTCGAACATGACTACAGCTGATCCATCTACAATGGAGGACGACGATCAAATACCAACGTGGAAAGACCCATGGGTTCATCACCTGAACGTGCAGTACGGCGATAGATTTGAACAGAGGGAACCCCCACTGAAGACAAAATAGTTCAAATTAATATGGGAGATGAGGCCAACCCAAAGCATATATTCATCAGCGATAGTCTTCCCCCAAATGAAAAGGAGGAATTAATCGCTCTCATCAGGGAATATATCGATGTCTTCGCTTGGAACTATGAAGACATGCCAGGGCTCGACCCCAATGTGGCAGTGCATCGCCTCGATATCAAGTCGGATGCCAAACCTGTCAAACAACAGCAGAGACGGTTTTGTCCGCAGATTATGGAAACCATTGAGGCAGAGGTTAAGAAATTGATTGACTCAGGATTTATCCAAGAGGAGCAACATCCAGACTGGCTAGCTAATATTGTTCCAGTCATGAAGAAGAATGGTAAAATCAGGATTTGCATCGACTTCAGGGACCTGAATGCGGCGTGTCCAAAAGACGATTTTTCTCTCCCAATCACGGATGTCATTATCGATAATACATACGGATTTGAGAGAATGTCCTTTATGAATGGCTTTTTAGGATATAACCAAATCAAGATGCACCCGGATGACAAGAAGCATACAGCGTTCAGAACACCTCTCTATGTCTTCTGCTATACGGTGATACCTTTCGGTCTAAAGAATGCAGGCGCCACGTACCAACGAGCAATGACGAAGATTTTTCAAGAACATCTCAGGAAAACAGTCGAATGCTATGTTGACGATTTGGTCGTAAAAAGCCGCAACAAAGAAGATCACATCAATGACTTGAAGACGATGTTCGATCTCATGCGGAGTCATCAATTGAAGATGAACCCCACTAAATCCTTCCTTTGAATGTCCAACGGAAAATTCCTTGGATTCGTCACCACCACTAAAGGTATACATATTGATCCTGACAAGGTGAAGGCGATACATGAATTGCAACCCCCGAGAAATCTAAAAGAACTCAGAGGATTGCAAGGGCGTTTAGCTTATATCCGACGGTTCATCTCAAATCTTTCTGGGAAGTGCCAACCATTCTCTAAGCTAAACAAGAAAGGTGTGTCATTTATTTGGGACGACGCTTGCCAAAAAGCACTCAAAGATATCAAGACATATCTGACGAATCCTCCTGTTCTCGTCGCACCAAAATCAGGTAAACCGTTCTTGATTTACATCAAGGCGATGAACCACTCGATAAGTGCTTTACTAGCACAAGACGATGATAATGGTCACGAACAGGCAGTTTATTACCTAAGTCGGACCTTGGTAGGTGCCGAATCTTGATATCCGATGATTGAGAAAGAATGCCTCGCATTGGTATTCGCAATACAAAAGATGCGGCATTACTTGGTCGGACAAACGATTTACGTCATTTCTAACGTTAATCCAGTACGGGTATTTATGACTCAACCGGGTTCGATGAATTAGCGGTTAGCGAAGTGGGCCCTTCTCTTGTCCCAGTATGATTTGCACTTCAAACTGCAGAAGTCGGTCAAAGGACAAGCGATTTGTGATCTTTTGGTGGCAAACCCGACAACAGATATGGCAGAAGTATATGATGACTTGCCGGATGAAACCCATGAGGTTAATACTACATCACACCAACAAGTATGGCAATTATACTTTGATGGTGCTTCGAGAGCAGTTAATAAGGCAGTAACCCCCGGATGTCCTAAGGTCTCCTCCGGAGTTGGAGTTGTCTTAGTTTCCCCGGGGAAGCATGTAATACCTCGGGCTTATTCGCTGACTGGTCCGTGTTCCAATAACGTAGCTGAGTACAACGTGCTTCTCATTGGACTCAGCTTCGCCAAGGAGTTGGGGGTTGAATATCTAGAAGCTTTCGGGGATTCTCAATTAATAGTCAATCAAGTCCGTGGAGAGTATGAAGTCAGGAACTAAGACCTGATTCCGTATCACCAGGAGGCCGTCAAAATGGCAGATTCTTTTGAAGAATTCTTTATTGAATACATCCCGTGTCTCCAGAACGCTTATGCAGATGCACTGGCAGCACTGGCGGTATCACTCGCGCAGCCTCCCAAAACTGAACTGCTAATCACAGTAAGATCGCATCAACTCTTCATACCCATATACAATATGGATATCGAAGAGGAAGACGATAGAAACGTAAACGCCAAGGAGGTGAATTCAACTCAAATTGGGTCTGAGTCCCGAGATTGGCGTTTTCCTATCATTGACTACGTCCAATATGGTATTTTGCCAGAGGATGTAAAAAAAGGGAATCAATCCGCCGAAGAGCACCAAGATTCTTCTATAATACCGAGACCCATACATTATACCGTCGAGGGTATGATGATTTGCTACTCTGATGCCTTTCGAACGAAGAAGCAGAAGAAGTTCTTAAGGAAGCACACAAAGGAGAATGCGGTGCGCATCAGCCTGGTCCCAAACTGTATGATCGCATCAGGAGAATGGGATATTTTTGGCCGACAATGGTTCGTGACGCGATCGAATACGCCCGAGGATGTCACACCTGTCAAGTACATGCAAATTATATGCACCAACCACCGGAGCGGTTACACACGTTAACCACGTCTTGGCCATTCGAGACATGGGGTATGGACATTGTCGGTCCTATTTTTCCCCCTTCGGTCAAAGGTGATCGATTTATTCTCATAATCACGGATTACTTTTCAAAGTGGGCTGAAGCAATTCCGCTTAAAGAAGTGAAGACGAACAACGTCATCAATTTTGTCAAGCATCATGTCATATACCGACACGGCGTGCCAAGACGGATCATTCATGACAACGGTCCACAGTTCATAAGCAACGCTTTTGTCAGGTTTTGTGACAAGTTCAAAATTCAAGATGTTTCGTCAACAGCTTATTATCCCGCTGTGAATGGATTAGCTGAGGCTTTTAACAAGACGATCATTAAAATCCTGTCAAAGCTCGTGAAGACCAATAAACGAGACTGGGATGATAAACTCGGTGAAGCACGCTGGGCTTATCGTACCACCATACGCACACCTACAGGAGTCACCCCGTATTCGTTGGTATACGGATGTGAGGCTGTGCTACCATTGGAAATCCAAATCCCATCCCTTCGGATCGCTCTCGCGACTGAGATGACGACGGAAGAGCAACATCAGAAACGTCTCGAAGAACTCGAAATGTTAGATGAAAGGCGCTTGGAAGCTCAACAACACATTGAGTTTTATCAAGCCAGAATATCTAGGGCTTTTAACAAAAGAGTCCGACAGAGAAGCTTCAAGGAAGGAGATCTGGTCCTCGCTGCTCGCCGACCGATAAACCTCAACTCCAAGAAGAAAGGTAAATTTGAACCCAAATGGGAAGGACCACTTGTGATAGACACAGTCTACTCAAATGGCGCTTATCGCCTAATTTCTCTAGAGGACGTCAGGCAATTAATACCAATAAATAGGAAGTTCCTAAAAAAGTACTATCCCTAGTACATTCAGGATAACCCATTTATCGGGAAGTTCCTTGAAGAATATTACACTTAATATTCTAGAGGATAACCCCAAAATCATTTCACCACCAAAATCCCTCACTGATCAATTTCAATTAACAGTGAGTTCTCTAAAAATGTCTTTCTGGTCCAAGCCACCAACAAATTCCCCTCTTGATTCTTTCCACGAACAAGAGGTCTACCTTCAGTTCAGAGTCTCCTTTCGATAAACGAAAGAACTCCCTTCTTTTCTCTTTGGTTAAACCTCTTCATGGTTATAACCAAAGTTGAAATTTTATTTCGATAAACAAAAAAAAATCATCTAGATAACCAATCCTATAAAAGGTAAGCTTATCTAGATCTTCCAGATTCTCGGAGTGGAGATCCCACTTCTAGTTTTTTTCTTGCACTGGAAATAGAATATAAAATTCTTCCTTTCCAGAATCAAGGAATAGAATATAAAATTCTTCCTTCCTTGTTCGGGGAATAGAATATAAAATTCTTCCTTTCCCACACCAATCCTTTTCTAAGAATTTAGGATTCATCCTAGGAAGTTTATCCCGAATCCTAAGCAGGGATAAGTCTGCGCCTAACACGCGCTGCCGGTTTAGTCTTTCTCCGTAGAAAAAGACACCAGAGTTCGATTCTGGGGTATTCTGTCCTGAAACCTAAGCAGGGATAAGTCTGCGCCTAACACGCGCTGCCGGTTTAGTCTTTCTCCGTAGAAGATGACACCAGAGTTCGATTCTGAGGTATTCTATCCTAAAACCTAAGTAAGGATAAGTCAGCGTCTAATACACGTTGTCGGGTGGCCTATTCCCGTAACAATGGCTAAGTCTACGTATTCAAAGTCGTAGCAAAGAGTCTAAGGGAGTTCATTCCGTTAGCACAGCGTCGCATGCGGAACGGATTTAGATAATCCGCATGCTAGCCCTACTCAAACGGTAGTCGGTAAAGGCTAATCAAATCTGTTGAAGGCTGGGGGTTAGCCAAAAATCCCAAAGTCAACGCCTAACACGCGTCGCCGGGTAGCCTATTCCCGTAACAAATGGTAAAGCCTATGTATTCAACATCATAGCATAAAGTCTAAGGGAGTTCATTCCTTTAGCACAACGTCACATGCGGAACGGATTAAAACAATCCGCATGTAAGCCCGATTCAAACGGTAATCGGTAAGAGCATGTCAAATCCATTGAGGGCTGAGGATTTGCCAAAAATTCTAAGTCAACGTCTCATACACGTCGCTGTTTAGTCTTTTCACAGGAGAAAGACGAAGTCTACGTATTCAATATCGTAGCACTAAAAGGGTTAACTCTTTTAGCTTAACGTTACATACGGAATGGATTTAGACAATCCGCATGCTAGCCCGACTCAAACGGTAGTCGGTAAAGGCTCGTCAAACCCGTTGATGGCTGAGAATTTGCCAAAAATTCTATAAATACGAGTCATTGATGTATCAACTCTGTAGATTGGTCTCGTAACTCGAGTATCCGCCACGCTCCAATTCCTTAAGAGCTTAAACTGTGTCTACTCAAATAAGGTATACGAGTATAAACTATTCCCTATTTTTGGTTGAGAAGTTTCTGGAGAATATTTTTCTAAAAAATATTCTTAAGGATAACTCAACAATACTACGCCGGACAACGCGTTACAAATAAGAACTCAACGCCAACAATCGATGGTCAGTTCTATGTTGAACCAACAAACACGAGCTAAAGATCAGAAAAAAAACAGGAATTGACTTCAAATTCAAAATTCCGACAACGGTCAGACAATAAATGCAGCACCGGAACCCTTACAGACATTCGACAAAGCACCGAATAGCCTGAAGGATTGAAGGAATCAAGAACAGAAGTCATTCCAAAGTCCCGTTATACCGACTGAAGGTTGGGACAATCATATCCAAAGTATTCCAGACTCTTCTACAAAAGGACGAGGCTGAAATACTTTGGAGGGGGTATCTGTAGGCGTATAAAACTGCCTATAGGTCCCTTAACACAGCTCGGCACGGTGATTCGACAAATCAACGAACCATCTGGTGACGTATCTAAACACGATCGTTAGTCCACAACACCGAAGCCAAGTGACACGCGACGAAGCGGATTAACGAGGCTACGAGGCTAACGAACCGCACGCAAATAACGGAATAAATCCACTCGCGTGCAGAATCAAGCTAACGGTTTGGTGAGTCAACGAGTCATCCAACTATAGAACGGATTCGAACTCGAACACCGAAGCGGATTTACTGCCAAATCAGGATCCGTACTGCCAAATCAGAGTTCAGATCAACGACGAAGCTCGGATAAACCGATAAACCGCGAGACCGGACAACCAATGCAACGCGAACACCCAGGAGAGCTCGGTCATAGCCAAGCCACCACAAGGTGGCTCGGTGGTCGAGCCACCAAATGGTGGCTCGGTGGCCGAGCCACCTTGGTGGCTCACCGAGCCACCCTATGGTGGCTCGGAGGCCGAGCCACCATGAGGTGGCCCGGCCATGGCCGAGCCACCCATAGGGTGGCTCGGCGGCCGAGCCACTTGGGTGGTCGGCCGAGCCACCTTGTGGTGGCTCGGTGGCCGAGCCACCTGGCCGAGCCACGGGCAGATCTGGGCCTAGATCTGAGCCCAGATCCGCTTTCAAAAGCCTATAAATAGAGGGGGGATGGCTCATTTTTCAAAGGTTGGAATTTTTGAAGGCGAAGCTCTGCTGAATTGAGATCTGAACCTTGGAGATTCGAAGCTTTAAGGACTTACTCTTTCAGATTCGGTGCTCGGCGATCGTCCATGCCAAATAAGGCAGGAGTTCGAGAGGGATCGGATCTCAGATCTACACAGTTATCCTCCGGATCAAAGCTTGGTCTTTGATCCCGAGAAGAGTATCGATTTCGCTTGGTCGATTTCAATTACTTCGGGCGATTATTTCCTTGGTGAATTAATCCCCCCGGCTGTTATTTCCTTCGTGAAATAGCACCTGTTATACTGTGTAGATCCGACCGGATCGAGATCGCGCGGTGGTCCACGGATTAACCCCGGCGCAGGCGAAGAACCTACAAAAGCAAGAGACCGCAAAATAGGATCTTGCGATTTGTTCGACAAATAAGGAAAGTTATAATTTTTATTTTTCTTTGATTTTGTTGTAACCGGATCTTATAAAAAGACCGGATCTTTTGTAATCGAAAAACAATTACTCGAGAGAACAATGAATTCAATGAAGAAAGCAACTTTCACCGCGAACACCGGCGAGCTTGAGGAATGATGCAGGCGAGCGTGGATGTCGACTCAGGCGAAGTCGACAGCGATCTACAGGCGCGGCCTCAGGTGGAGCTCGAGCAGTTAAGCTCGAATTTGGCGAACGCGACCTCAGCGTTTTTTGGCGGCTCGACCCTCGCGTTTGGGACACCGACCCTCGCGTCCAGCTCCGACATTCGCGTCCAGGCGATTCCGACCCTCGCGTCTAAGTTCGTGCGCTGATGACAGGCTATTGCCAGCCCATCAATCTCGCCTATAAAAGCAAACCCCGATCCCTAGGGTTCGCTGGCTTCCCCCCCCCCTCGTTTTTCTCTGGCGGCGGATCCTCTTAACGCAGCAGCGTTTCCTCAAAATCGTAGCATCGATTTTCTTGATTAATCTCCAGCTCTCAACAGTGTTTGAGGGGAGATGTAAAAAGAGAGAGAGAAAAGATAAGAGGGATTTATTGTGGGGATTAACACTGTAGCTACAGTGTTCATTTGAGAAATCTCAGTTTAGGGATTTGCTCTTGATTTGTAATTTTTTGTTTGATTAATAAGAAATTGACTGTGTGGCTCCCGAGGACGTAGGCAGTTGCCGAACCTCGTAAATCTTGTTGTACTTTTTTTATTCTGCGTTTCTATTGCATTAGGGATTTAGGCATTAAATTCCCAACATATATACTCTTAACTGGCTTTTTTTCAATTTCTTCTTTGTGCATGTTTAACCTTTGTATACTCTCATATATACTCTTAATTGATCTCAAATCAATTGTTAGCATAATAATTCATCCATAAATATATTTATCATAATTATAACTCATTTATCAATATAATTCTTACTATTTCCCAAAATTCATGGGGTTTTACAATTTACCTTAGAGCTATATATAAAAACGTTTTCTTGAGTAATAACTAGCTTCAATTAGAATGTCTAAATATATCCAGTAAATTAATTATTCACTAACTTCTTTAAATTGGCAAGTTGACTGTATTTTGTTGGTATATTCTCTACAAACCTTCACTAGACTACAACTCGTCCACTAGGATAACCTAAGGGTTTAAAGGCTTATTGTATATGCTAAATACAACCGCGATTCCTACGAAAGTGAGTTAGGATTTTTATTTTTATTTTTTTTGCTAGAGGACTAGAAAAAGTTTAGATGTTGGGGTATTTGATAATCATATTTTTATTATATTTTATATCCTCATTATTTATTTAATTTAAATAAATATGTCACTAATAAACGTGATTTATCTTAATTGCATGTTAATGAATAAAAGCCCAAAAAAAACTCAATATCTCATCTCTCAAAACGCCCAAGAGCCCAAGCCCAAGAGAAGAATAGGCCAAAGAATGAAAGCACCAGAATGTTAAAATGGCACAAACACTCAACCAAGGCTACAAATCTCAAATACACATCGACCCAAGAGAATGTTTGTAGCCAAAGGATCAGAAGAAAACTTATGTTTTAATACTCAAACAACTCTACATGGAATAAAAGCACCACAATATTAGAAAGACCATAACTTAAAGCTAACCGTCGGATCCGAGTCCAAAACCTCTCGAATAAGCGAAAAGCACACATCAAATTCCCCAACTGCCTGCAAGCCTTCATTAACACAATGAAAGCTACGGAGTCGAGTACGATGTTTGGTTGGAGCATTTTGTCGAATAGCTTGAGGACGGAGTGGGGATTGGATTGGGAAAGAAGGAGAGTCCTCAAGAGGGGGTTACGGGGGTCGCGGGATTGGGAGAGGAGGGTGGGGCTCTTGGTGAGGTCGTAGGAGAGGGCGAGGGAGGAGAGGAGATGTGGGGGTTTGATAGGAGGTTGAGCTTGAGAGCGAGTGAGTGGATTTGTGAGATGAAGGGAGGGGAGGAGAGGGGGGAGGTTGAGGAGATGATGAGGGAAAGTGTGCGGGGGTCGGGGAGTTCACCGGAGAAGAGGGTTTGAAGGGGGTTGGAGGGGAGGAGAGAGCTCCATTTGAAGGTTTTGTTTAGGGTTTTAATAGGGGTTTGCTGGGGCTTTGGGTTTTTGGGTTTCTGACATTTGGGGGCCTGAAGGGGCTGGGATTAGAGGGAAGAGGATTGAAGAAGTGGGGAGGGGTAAAGTTGGGATTATGGGTAAAAATATATAATATTGGACTAATTATGAGCTGGAGGGGCTATGGCATAATTTTTTGAAGGCTGCAACACATTACAAATAGTATGAGGGGCTGGGGCATATAGCTTTTTGGATTTTGGGGCTTTCAAGTAATTTTTCCTTAAAAAATAATTTAACAAAAGAAATTTTCTTTATTGTTTCTAGAACATTCTATCCATATTGTATCATAAATATAGATAAAGATTATACAATTAAATATTTATTTTCTCTCTTTATTGTTTCTACAATATTTTATCAATATTTTTCTATAAACATAGATGATGTCTATATAATTTTTTTATAAAATAAAAGTTTGTATAATTATATAAAGTTTAATTAAATAAACCAAGGTACAAATAAAAGATAATGAATCAAGACTAAAATTTAAGAAGGATTGTGGTCATCACATTCAAATGATACAATGATTCGAGGTGGATTATAGATAGTCATGAATTCAGATCTCCATGCTATTCATCTCAAAAAAATAAAAAAAATCATCTGCATCTGTTAAATATAACTTTACTCCTTTCATAGAATTACATGAAGAAATTTTAAACAATAACTTTCATTGAGCGACACATAAAAGAATGTCATTATCAATATTGAATTAATTTGATAGATTTTTTTTTCAGGTGTTAATGCACATGCCTGTAATAGTACTAATATATAAAGAACTAAGTGAGGGTAAATAGTAAATTTTGAATAGAGGACAAATCATCCAATTCTATTGTTGTCATGAGGGTATAAGAGTAATTTCACCTTAAGTTTTTATATTCTCCGCAAAGGATGCCATAAGTGGTCCCACAATTAAAAATTCAAAGAGATCAAGGCGCCACATATGAAGATCAGAAGGTGGAGATCTGTTAAGTTTCAAAATAAAAAATAAAAACTTTCATATAAGACCCCCACCCAACACTTTAACTATTTGAATGGGTACCTTATTTCCTTATTATTTTTTGCTATAAACTTTACGAAAACTTAATTTTTATGAAAACACCTATTAAATTGGTAGCCACATTTCACTTTTCCGTGGTCGATTATATCTTTTCCAATAAATTCTAGAAAAACATTTAGTTTTTATGATAAGTACTTTTTAAGGTAAAGTTCTTTCCAATGTTCGATTTCATACAACAATGTTTAATTATTCAATACTTTTCTTCTCTCTTTAAAAGGATTATACTAATAAACTATTGCATAGTGGTTTAAAAGTGTTAAGTCAAAATAATCAAATTTGATCATGTCATTATATCTACTACGCTCCTAATTAGAATTTAGAAATTTTCATTCAAAAAATACTGTAAAGTTATAATTTCTAGAATCATATGAAGATAAGTTTACTCTTTCCTCATTCCTCCTCATCTAAAGAATAATGGGAAAGAGAATTCTCTAGAACTCGGATCTTCTTTAAATTAAAAGAAAAATCTTAATGAACAATGCATTTTTTTGCAAAAAGGCTCACAAGTTCTCCTAAAGCAACAAATATCTTCTTAAAGGGGAAAAAAATAATAAATAGATTCAAGAGTATAAACCTTTTAAATCAACGATAAAAATTTCATTAATTGTTTAATGCATACTTTTCCATTCTAAATTTTAGAATGGTTTTTTGGAATAACTCACTATTTTAAAAATTATATCCTACAAATATTGAAGTAGTTTTTGGTAAATTTAAACTTTGAGACATCAAAGTTAAAAATAAAGGAACCTTTGGCTTATCAAAACTCAAAAATAGCCCTTTTTATAAAAGAATTAGGATAAATATGTTGTAATGTTTATAATCCTAGTAGTAAATAAAGAATTTCCTTTAAATATTAGGATGAAGCGAAGCTCCAGTCTTAATGGAGTTGGAAGGAGTGGCCCAGCACTAAAGTGGGACAATGGTAAAATCCCAAGCACATTACAGTGGGCTCAGCGGTTGTTGGGCTTTATTTGACAGGCTTGTCAAGTGCTAAATTAAATTTTGGACGATTGGTATTGTCCTCATTTCCGCAGTTCACTTATCTTTCTGCATTCAATCATTGAACCCTTAAAAGAGGCATTAAATCATTTGACGGGGATCTTGGTAGTTATAAGAATCAAGCTAACAATAAAAAAAACTAAGATCACCGGCAATATTTGACAGATTGTATATTATTTACTTTGAGGTCCGTGTCCTCCCCTGTTATTCAATCTGTTAACGAGCAATGAGGAAATCTGGGCCTAAAACTTCATGAAATCTCAAAAGCAAGTAATACAAGCGTTGTACACGAATTTCTGCAACATTTTAATGCGCGCATGATACTTTCCGTGATGACGAGGTTGTAAAACTCACGAAAAATCACAGCATGGCGTTATTCTGGTCGAAGAGATAAGTATTACGCACGTAATAACATCCAAGGGATCCCTATAATCTCCCTTAATCTAGGGTTACTTTTAAGGGAGGGGAAGGTTCTCCTCCAATGGTTCCCCTTTAAAAGTCCGCCTACCCTTAATTATTCATATTTAGTGTTTTAATTTTATAGATTAGGATTTAATTAAATATGTGATTTATTTATAAATGGATAAATAATAAAATATTAATAACTGAAAATAATTAATTAATTTAAATTGAGAAATTACCTTATATAATCATTAAATTAATTAGCCATATTAAAATTTAACAAATAATTAATTTATATAAATCATGTTAAAAGTTAAATATTAATCAAATTGAATTAACTATACATTAACTCAATTATTTTATTTTGAATTAACTATACATTA
The DNA here is from genome assembly GCA_022839385.1 of Asparagus kiusianus. Lineage (NCBI taxonomy): Eukaryota > Viridiplantae > Streptophyta > Magnoliopsida > Asparagales > Asparagaceae > Asparagus > Asparagus kiusianus. The sequence goes on along the minus strand of BQKN01060909.1, from coordinate 10,476 downwards.
ACTAAATTTGACTAGTTATACATTAACTGCATTAAAAAAATACATTAATATAAAATTATAAGGGGAATGTTAAGAGACTTTAATCTTCTCCTTAATTTGGCGGAGAGAGTTAGTACAAAATTAATTAAGCTAAGGAGCTTCCCATCTTAAGTCCCTTAATTAAACTAAGTGGCCGGATCTTTCCAGCCCCTTGGAGATGCTCTAATACATCAAAGTTTCTTTCAATTTTTTTCCCTAGCAGTTTGTTCAATTAAGCACGAATAACAAATTACACTATCTCATCACAATAGTTGTTCTGCTATTAATGGATTTTGAGATTAAAGTTCAAACCGATGGACCGTCTCCGTAAGAAAAGAGAGCGTAAACAAGTGACAATAATTTTTTTGTGCGTGTTCTAATCAAAACCATCATCCATCTCTATATCATAACAAGTGAGGCAATATCAATGGTTCAGTCACAAAATTGTGTCCGAATAGAACCCTACATATCTCCCTCTCTAATATAGAAAAAAAAAATACAGATAACAGGCACATAACAATGTCAAATATGTCAAAAAGCCAGAGCTGAGTCATAATAGAGAACAAAATAGCCACAAAACAAAGATGAACAAATCCTGTTCTCAGTCTATAACAGAGAGTCTAGACAGCCAATAGGGCAGCAGCGCCCAAGAAAAGCCCTGTGATCATCCCAACGGTGGTCCTCCTCATAGGTGATGCGTTGCCCTGCGTTGAACAGAAGGGAAGACAAGAATTGAGCATTCCAAAAATAGAATACATGAAAATTTATCTGATAAGAAAATTACTAGGTTCGTTGTGTTCTATTTTTCTCCTGTGTCCAGAGAAGTTGTAGGCTCGACAGTACGTGAAGCATAAAGCGTAATTGGAATATACCTTGCTATAAGAATGCACCTTAATGCCTCAACAGTTTTTACAATCATCCTTTGGCATCACCAGGATCACTTAATGAATGCTTTGTGCCAAAAGATTTCGATCTGTACATGAATCTTCAAAAAGATTGCTTCTGATGTTCTTAAATTGGTATAGTTGTTAAAGACTTAGTACAAAATTATAACCCTCAACCCTCATCAAAATTTAGGGGCTTTAGCTTAGCGACGGGGACTTCAAGATGGCATTAGAACAAAACCCATGTTTTGTTATTGCATGCCAGAATTTCTAAATCAAAATGAAAACAATATCGCTTTGTGAATCCAGATTTCGACCCATGAAAGGACCCTCAACTTGCAAGAGCATGTTAAGAGTACAAAATTATGACCTTCAACCCTCATCAAACTTCAGAGTTTTAGTGTAGTGGTAGGCAGAACTCATACTTAGTACTCTCATTGCAATAATGTACGTCGTGTGAAGGCTCTACCACTAGATCTAAAATATAAAGGTGGAAAAGTCTAAAGTGACTCTCAATGTACCACAAACTAAATGCAATATTTCGGTTTTCTACCACTAAGGTTCTATCACAGCAAAAGTAGTGCACTAGTGTTCTTTGCACAAAGGTTCTACCACTAAATCTAAAATATTAGGATAATTAAGAACTTTATCCCACACTAAACTTTCTTCGAACACATTTATGACCAATTTCCTTTTTAACTTTCAAATCTTTTTCTCCAACTAAGAAATCTTCTCAATAATTAATCAAATTTTTAGTAAAGAAAATTCACAAGTCATATATCTCCTTTTCACATTCATTTACTAAAATCTAAAAATAAATTCTTATTCTCATTTTTTTTAACCCATTTGAATAGTGAGACAGAAAAGTAAACTTACAAGAGAAACAACCAAATAGTTTTGATTGAAGGAACAAAAGAGAAATGTTCCAATGATGGGAGAAGAATTAGATGCAGTGTAGAGGATAGCGATCAAGAGATTAATAAGACGAATTGAGAAAATGATCATGAACAATAAAAAGCTAATATGATTTCCCCATAAAGCCAAATAAATTACAAACATGACAATAGAACTCCTAACGAAGTAAATTGCCCTGACGAGAGAGATCGAGTGCAATAATTCGCTTTTTTTTTATTTGGCAAAGTGTGTCATTGGTGCTCCAATAATTATTTTTTTGAAGTACAGAAGTTGCCCACATATTTTAATCCCCCCATACTTTTCCGACCAAATTTCTCCTAAATTTTGGCTGAAATGTGATTCCCATTTTCAGGTGACTTCTCAAGATTTTGGTCAAAAACTATATTTACCTCACTTGTTATGATTAATTAGGCTAAGATCAACAAGGCTCTCTGATACGATACCATGTTAAGAATAGAGCTTTTGGAAGTAAAGAGACTATTTTATTCATTGCACTAAGGTGTTTAAATACAAGAGCAAGAGCAAAGGCAGAGGTTTTAGTATCCTAAACGATGCGGGACTAAAGAAAGAGATACAGTATGCATAATAACTATATTTAACAAACACCACCCAAGCTCAAGAATAGAAAAATGGTTTAGTTTTTTTTCAAGATTTTCCACCCCAACCAATTTAGGACTCGTTAACAGTTTACATTACATCTTAAATCACTGATATACCCTTAATTTTACTATGGACGAGTGAACGAAATATACTTCATTCCTTCAATATGTACAGATTAGTTTTTTTGTAGATTTGACATTATTGGTATCAGATTATATTTCGATCAAACCTATAAACAACGACTTAAACAAATGAAATATAGCTTTACTTAACTAGGCTTCCATACAAATCTAGGCCGTGACAGACACGTGCCAAAAAAGCCCACAGGTTTTCTGGCCGTTGAACTGCCCGCGACCGAGGTCTGACAGTCACCGCTGCATCTCGAGAAGCAGAAGCACGGATCAGACATAAGTTGCCTACCACTTCTACCCCTACTGTATTTTTTTTTTTAATATTCCACAGTAGGTAAACAGTAAATAAATCCTGGGTCTGATGTAAATTGCAGGAATCACGTGAGCGTACGATCGTCTAACGGGCAGAGACTCGGGGACCGGAACTCTGCGGTTTCACAATGTCGGATTTTAATCCGCATTTGAGTTCCGCCAAAGAAAAAACACCATGGAAAAAGATCGTAATATTCTTAGGCGACTCGCCGGGGACAAATTTTCAAAACTGACCATTTAGATTTTTATTCTCAAAAAACGTTCTCATTTAAACAAAATTATAAAAAATGATATGGTTTCAGCCTTAGCACTGAAAACAGATTGGTTTTGGAAAAAAAATTTCAAAACTCCACGGGCGTGAAGTTTCAAAAAATATTAACCGATATGATTTCAGCGCTGAAATTAAAACCAGACCGGTTTTTATAATTTTGTTTGAGAAATCGTTTTTTAGATTAAGTTCACAAATAGGCCGGTTTTGAAAATTTGTCCTAACTCCCTGCCTTAAAACCGCAACCGCACTCTCCCGCGTACGCTAGCAAACCGCTTACGTCCCGCTATTATGCGCCGGACCAACCCCTAGACGAGTGAGACTACACCAGACCTCATCCGCCCACGAACTCAAGAAGAAAAACAAAGAAGAGAAGTTTCTAGACCGTACCGTATCATCGGAGGCGCCGCTAGGCCCAGGCGAGAGCGCGCCGGGTCCCGACGGCGCCATGGCGGGAGCAGCCGCCACCGCGCTCGTCGCAGGGGCAGGAGCATCGGCCCTCGTCTTCGCCTTTCCCGCAGCAGGCGCCGGCGCCTCGGCTGTTGGCATCGGCGGAGAACTCACCGGAGCGGCAACGATCGGAGTGGGAACGGGAGACAATGCCGGTGGTGGAGTGGCCGCCACCGGTGCGGGAGTGGGCGGGGCGGTGACGGGAGCTGGAGTCGGCGGGGCGGTGACGGGAGCGGGAGTCGGCGGGGCTTTGGAAGGCGCCACGGCGGAGACCGGTGCTTTGGCGGGAGCCGTAGCTGGAGGTGAGGTTACCGCGTGGGTGGGGGGAGCGGCGGTGGGCACTGTGGCGGTTGCGGGAGGGGAGGCGACCGGGGGCCGAGTGGTGGGTTTGGACGGCGGTGGGGCGGCGGAGGCGGTGGGGGATGCGGCGGGGGACTGGGCGGCGGCGGAGGAGATGGCGAGGAAGAGGAAGAGGAAGAGGAAGCAGAGGGCGGTGCGCTGATCCATTCTCTCTCTTCCCCTTTTTCTTTTTTCTTTTTCTTTTTCTTTTTTTTTTAAATTGCGTTTTCTGTGTTTCAGAGAGGGAGGATGAGAGTGGGGAGAGTGGGGGTTGAAGTAGTGGGCAAAGCGGTTCGAGAAAAGGGTGAAGGGTACAAAACTGACTGGCAGAGGGGGACGCGTGTGGGGCCCGCTCGCATGTGAGGGGTCTGAAGCCCTGTTGGCGAGCTTTGTTGTTTCTCAGGAGGCGGTGCTGGTTCAGGATTAGGCACACGTGTCGGACGATGGCGGAGCCAGGGTCTGTTGGCAGTGGGATACGTTGCCTTTGGAGGGACGGGTTTAAGATTGGGGGGGACCCCCCTTGTGTGTTCTTAGTTTGTTGGCTTTTTTTTTTTTTTAGAAGTGCTCAAGCTTTACAGCGAGAAGATGGTAGCAGGCTGATTCCTGCAAAAGAGCGGCGAGGGTTAAACTCAAAAATGAAACGATAGAGGCACAGTCTAAGGAATACCACCAATCATACTCCCTCTCTCTTTCCAATGTAGGTGGCCCCCTACACTGTAGAGAGAGAGAGGGAATGTGGTTGATGGTATGCGTTAGAGTGTGTCTGTAGCGCCTCTCTAAACTCAAAGAGAAGAGATTATGGGGATAAAGAAGTGATAATTGCTATATATAACTAATTGTAGTTGGTTAGTTTGACGTAAAATTGATGTTGCTACTGGTAAAGAAGGCTATGCACATATACGACTACAGTGATAAAAAGAATATTATTGAGCAATTACAGTTGACAACTTAGTAACTCACGTGGACGTTACTTAATTAGTAAGTGTTATCTTTTCCTCGAACTGCGAGTGAGCTTATGCTGTGATTCCAATCGAAAACCCAAATTTTGATCAGCACCTGGCTAAAGTCTTAACGGAGAATGCTAGTCGCGTTGCCGCTACATGATTTGCCGGTTTCCATCCAGCTTAACAGGAATGATTGAAGTATATTCTTATTGTTGACATGTTGTACGTGGCGGAAGCTCGAAACCATACGAACAAGAATGGGATAAATCACAATCAATAAGTCAAACACAATGTCATAGCAAGACAAAATGAATTTTACGTGGCTCGGCAAGTTACCTACGTCCACGGGATAAGGATGTGGGAGTTCTTACTACTAGAAATCAAGAGAATACAAATAAGGTTACAAATCTCACCAAAAATCCTCAAACAAAGCTCTCTAGATCTCTCACAAATCTCCCACAATAGGATGCAACAATTCTCTCTCAAAATTACTCAAAAATGGTCTTTGCTTAACCCTAATTAATTAGGATTAAGATTATATATCAACTCAGAACGAAACATGTCAGAAAACCAAACTCAACTGCAGACCCGACTCGCGATCGACCGCAGAACCACGCGCGGTCGACCGGATCCAATGACCGAGATTAAAAACCCCTACAGGGTTTTCCCGGTCGACCGCAGAACCTATCGCGGTCGACCACGAAAAGTCCAGAGACTTTTCTCAGTCGTGTGCACGTTTACGGTCGACCGCGAAACTGCTAAAATGTCTCCTGGTGTTTTTCCTACGGTCTTCGTCGATGTGCTCGCTATTTCTTTAATTCTCCACCTCGACGGATGTTTCTACCAAAATTGAGTTGACACCAAAACATCCAAATATCCCACTTGTTGCGTTCAGGACGAAATGAAAACAACCCACTTCAATGGACTCAATCCATAACAAGTCGGGAACCCAAACGAGAGCTCAAACAATCTCCCCCATGGAAATCAACAAATTCAACCGGCTGTATCAAACATGACTGTCTATGTATCCTCTTGCCCAATGAATCAAGCCAAACGTAGTTCACCCAAATGGCCTCCAAAGACCCTCAACATTGAAGAATGCTCAATAGCTTCAAACAATGATCAAATTTCACACCTGAAACAACATTGGTCAACATATCTGCAGAGTTGTCCTTCGTGTGGATGTTCTCTAATATGATGTCTCCATCATCCAATATGTCACGAACAAAGTAAAATCTGACATCTATATGCTTTGTGCGTACATGATAAACATGGTTCTTCATCAAATAGATAGCCGACATGCTATCATAATATACCTGAAGGGTCTCCTATGCAATCTCTAAGTCCTCTAACAGTCCGCGTAACCACAAAGCCTCCTTAACAGCTTCAGTCACCACCATATACTCCGCCTCTGTAGTAGAGAGAGTAACTATAGGCTGAAGTGTACATCTCCAACAAACCAGTGCTCCTGTCAATGTAAACACATATCCTGAAGTAGACCAGCGCTTGTCAAGATCCCTTGTATAGTCTAAATTCACGTAACCAATACAATCCTGCACATTCTTCTCACTCTTCTGAAAACCAATCCAACATCCATAGTGCCTTTAACATACCATAGAATCCACTTTAGTGTCTCCTAATGACCCTTCTCAGGGTCTTGCATGTACCTCGATATCATGCTCATGGCATGTGACAAACCTGATCTCGTACACACAATCTCTGTCCTCAACTGAAACATATGACATATTAGCTGAAGGCTTAAAGTAGAGAGCCAATGGATTGCTAACTGCTTTTGCATTGCCATCAAAGCTGAATTTCTTTAACATCTTCTGTAAGTAACTCCTCTGTGTAAGCTTTAATCTCCCCTTCACCTTGTCTCTCTCTATCTCCATACCTAATATCTTCTTTGTTTCTCCAAGATCCTTCATCTCGAACTCGGATGACAGCTCCTCTTTTAACTTTCGAATAGTCGAAGAATTCCTAGAAGCAATAAGCATATCGTCAACATATAAAAGCAATATATGTGCTCACCATCTTGTAGTTTGTGCATGTAAACACATGAGTCATATGGGCTCCTCGTGTACCCATGGCCAATCATGAAGCTGTCGAATCTCTTGTACCACTGTCGTGACGATTGTTTCAATCCATAAAGAGACTTCTTTAGTTTGCACATTAAATCTTCTTTTCCTTACAGCTTTGAATCCCAATGGTTACGTCATATAGATCTCCTCATCTAAATCTCCGTGTAGAAAGGCTGTCTTCACATCCATCTGGATCAAATCCAAATCCGGCTGTGCCACCAATACCAATAAAATCTGAATCGATGAATGCTTTATAACGGGTAAAAATATCTTATTGTAATTAACGCCCTCAAGCTGTGCATATCCTTTGGCAACCAATATGGCTTTGTACTTAATGTCCCCAATAGAAAATTTCTCTTACTTCGCATATACCCACTTACAACCAATAGCTTTCTTCCCCTTAGGTAGCATTGAAAGTTCCCAAGTGTTGTTTTTCTGAAGAGACCACATCTCCTCATCCATAGCTCCCCTTCACCTGATCGAATCGGGGCTAGACTCTGCCTCCCTGAATGTGGATGAAACCATATCATCAACGACCTTCATTGATAATATATATACGACCATGAAATCATTATACCTAGCTGGCCGATGAATCATCATTCTAGGTCTATTCATTATAATAGACTCCTGAACATGACCATGCTCCTGAGTCTCACAATCTACTGTATCCTCTATCTTCCGGGCTATCATCCAATCTCCTCCCAATGTCACCTCTGTAGGAGCATCAATGGATACAATGATATCTAGAGTGAGCGGAGTCACATCATCCTTCACCTGCTGCGATATCTCTCGAATCTGGTCTTCCTCCACTTGTCGAGGAACTTGAGGCCTCATCATGTACGTCTCATCAAATGTGATATCCCTCTAATAGCTATCTTCTTGTCCTGTAGATCCTATAACTTGAAGTCTTTAACTCCATCTCTAAATCCCATAAAGACTGCCTTCCTCGTCCTCAGATTTATTTTACCATCACTAACATGATAATAAGCAGAACACCCAAATATCCGAAGTGACTCATATTCACTAGCTACCGAATCAGATCAACGTTCCAAAGGAGTCTTCCCCTATATCACAGTGCACCACAACCTATTAACGAGATAGCCCTCATAAACTAACGCCTCGGTCCAAAAGGATTTAAGCAATCCACTATGCATCATCATACATCGCACCTTCTCCAGCAAGGTACGGTTCAATTTCTCAGACACCCCATTATCTTGCGATGTCTCTCAAACTGTGAAGTGTCGCTTAATACCGTGATCCCGACAAAACTGTAAAAACGGATCACTCTTATACTCTCCACCGTTATCTGAATGTAAAGTCTTCACCTTTCTACCTATCTACAACTCCATTCTTCTTCCACTTCACAAAAATATCCAGGACCTCATGTTTTGCTTCATAGGATATACCCAATTCCTTCTGGAATAGTTATCAATGAAAGTGATAAAATAATTGGGCCCACCAAGTGATGTGTTCTTTGAAGGGCCCCAAACATCTGTGTGAACATAATCCAATATACCTTGGGTGTTGTGAATAGCGATGCCAAACTTCACTCTAGTCTTCTTTCTAAGTACACAATGCTCACACAACTCCATCTTGCAGGTCTTAGCATATTTTAATAGCCCCTGTTTTGCCAATGATTATAGGGATTTTTCACCTGTGTGTCCTAATCTCATGTGTCATAGGATGGTAGTGTCCTCCTCTGTAGTGATAGAAGCTGTCAGACACCCTGTAACTGTCTTGCCCTTCAATTAGTATATGTTGTTTTTCCTGACACCTCGCATCACCATCATAGAACCCTTCGTGACTTTCATGATAGCATCCTCTAAGGTCACCCGATAACCAGCTACCTCCAAAGTACCAAGAGAAATGATGTTTTTCATTAACTGTGGTACGAACCTCACTTCTTTCAATTCCCTCACCACATCGTCATGTATCCTGATCCGAACTAAACTAATACCACCAATAGGACATAAATTGTCATTTTCCATAAGCACGACATCCCCAGCTATTTCCAGCTCTTTAAAGCTGGAGAACCAATCCCTCCTAGGGCAAATGTGATATATGGTTTCTGAATCTAGCATCCACTCCGTAGAGTCGGTATAGCAAACCGATGGTAGTGCAGGGCACGAATAGCCCGAAGAATCTGAATCTGAATGTTCGCCAACACCTTTTGTAATATTCACTTCTGAAGCTTGTACATCTTTCCCCTTATTCTTCCCGGCTTTATCCTTCCACTTTGAGCAGTCAATCTTCTAATGTCCTTCTTCTTTACAATACTGACATTGGTTTCTACCAACACTCTTAAAGGCACCTCTGTTCTTTGATTTTGAGCGGTTGACTTAACAGCGGTTTGGACTACAGCCTCAAACTGCTAACGCATCTCCCGATGCTTTCTAGGAGGATTTGCCAACACTCTTCCTCAACTCATAATTTATCAAAGATGAAGTCATCTCCTTATAGCTAACAGTAGTTATTCCGTTGATCATAGTGAGAACGAATGTACCATAATCATCCTAGGACAATGAACACAAAAGTAGCATCGTATTGTCTTCATCTTCAACCATGATGTCCACATTGGCCATATCTGAAAGTAGCTTTGTGAAATTATTTACATGCTCCCTAATAGAAACTCTCCTCTTCATCTTGAACTGGTAAAACATCTTTTTCAAGTGAAGCTGATTCTCAATGTTCTTCGTAAGATACTTCTCATTGAGTGTTTCCCACATTATCTTCGCCGACGTCTCGTTCGTCATGTTATAAATAAGATCCGACGTCAAGCATGACCGAATAACTTCACAAGCCCGACTATTCATCTTCTTTCAAAGCTTGTCTTCCATGTCAGCGGGTTTCTCTTGTAACTCAAGAGTCTCCTCCAAATTCTGTGCATCCAATGCATCCATCACCTGGCACTTTCATAAATCGAAATTATCTTGTAATCGAACTTCGGCTAGGGCTGTCCATCTGGGCCGGGCCGGGCCGACCCGGCACGAAAAACCGGACACGGGCCTAGCAAAACCAGAGCCCGGACCTGGGCCCGGGCCCAACGGGCCGAGCTTCGGGCCGGCCGGTTTCTTTATTATTTAAAATTTTGAAGAATACAATTCCAAAAATAAACACATTTTTGATAAAAATTTATATTATTAATTAATTATAATTATGTAATTTATAAATATAAAAAATTATAGAAATTAAAATAATTGTAAAATTTGTAGAAACAAACAAAAATTATAAATAATTGTAGAATTTAAAGGCCAAATCAAAGACCTCTAAATATATATGTTGTGGTTAGGATTTGAACCACTAACCTACTTTCCAAACTCCTAAATTTTACCACTAGACTAAGTAGCCTAAAGTATTCATGTCATTCAATATATGTATATGTATATATATACACACACACATATACATATATTATATATAAACAAATTATAAATACTTATAGTAATCACATAAAAAATTGTATTATACATATACATAAATAAATAAATAAATAAATAAATATATATATATATATATATATATATATATATATAT
>BQKN01060905.1:74783-97529 GCA_022839385.1 Asparagus kiusianus | reverse complement strand
CGACGATGTGAAGTGTGTCAGTTACATGCAAATTATATGCACCAGCCTCCCGAGTATTTACACCCATCGGCGACGTCGTGGCCATTCGAAACTTGGGGCATGGATATCGTAGGTCCTATTTTCCCACCATCGGTTAAAGGGGACCGCTTCATTTTGGCAATCACCGACTACTTCTCAAAATGGGCAGAAGCAGTTCCACTTAGAGAAGTGAAGACGAGTGAGGTCATTAAGTTTATTAAACACCATGTCATATATCGGTACGGTGTTCCAAGACGAATAGTACATGATAATGGTCCTCAATTCGTCAGTAACGCATTCATCAAGTTTTGCGGCAAATTCGGGATTAAGGATGTTTCATCAACCGCTTATAATCCCACAGCTAACGGATTAGCCAAAGCTTTTAACAAGACCATCATCAAAATCTTGGCAAAGTTGGTGAAAACCAATAAACGAGATTGGGACGACAAACTTGGCGAAGCTTTATGGGCTTATCGCACAACTGTCCGTACACCTACCGGAGCAACTCCATATGCCTTAACATATGGATGTGAAGCTGTTCTCCCATTGGAAATACAGATTCCTTCTCTCCGTATCGCCCTTGCAACGGGAATGACGACGGAAGAACATCATCAAAAACGTCTCGAGGAATTAGAGATGTTAGATGAGAAGCGCTTGGAAGCTCAACAACAAATCGAGTTTTATCAGGCCAGAATTTCTCGGACTTTTGATAAAAGGGTCCGACGACGAAGTTTTAAAGAAGGAGATCTAGTTCTTGCCGTCAGAAGACCTATGATCCTCAACTCTAAGAAGAAAGGAAAATTCGAACCCAAATGGGAAGGACCGTTTGTAATAGAAACAGTCTATTCAAATGGTGCATACCGTCTGGTTACTCAAGACGGTAATAAATTGATGATGCCAATAAATGGGAAGTTCCTGAAAAAGTATTACCCATAATACGTTCAGGATAACCTATGTAAAATGGAAAGTTCCTAGAGAGTCCTATGCAGGATATTTCGGGATAATCCGTTATCAGTTGATTATCATGAATAAAAAAAATGATGATCATATGAATAAGATGTTTTTACTAATATCGTTGAGATGAGATTTAATGACAGTTAATCTTTCCTCACGAAACCTTGTAACACAATTATGAAAAGGGAGTCTCGACGACTTGTAATCCCACGCCATGAAACCCCCACCGTCCAGATCAACCAAAGGTCATCGGTCGGTTGAATTCTTATGCTTAAAATCAAAATTGTTCACTGAGTAATTCGTACAAATCAACAAATGCATTGTTATTTGTACCCTACTCTTATTCCTCTTTTGGTCAAACCTTCCTACAGTTAGGACCAAAGCCAAAATCCCCTCTCGATTCATTCCATGAACGAGAGGTCCACAAATCGAGTGATTAAACCTTTAAACAGTTAGGATCATCTCAAAACCCCTACTTGGTCAAACCTTCTTACAGTCAGGACCAGACCAAAAATCCCCTCTCGATTCATTCCATGAACGAGAGGTCCACAAACTGAATAATCAAACCTTATGACAGTTAGGGTTATTCAAACCAATTCGGATTCTTTAAGTGGAGATCCCACTTTGAGTTTCCTTTGCATCAGGAGATAGAATATAAAATTCTTCCTCTCCGATTTTGGGTTTATCTCTACCAACAAACAAGAGACCAGGAGTTGGGATATGAAATTATCCCCCTCCATTTCTGGGTTTATCTCTACCAACAAACAAGAGACAAGGAAATGGAATACGAAATTATTCCTTTCCAATTCTGGGTTTTTCTCTACCAACAAACAAGAGACTCTGAACTAGAATATCCAAGTTCTTTCTTCACAAGCTTAGATTCGTTTTCATGCAAAGAGGACGTAATCCATCCACATTTTAAAATCCGTGTCACATACACATGGGGGATGTTATCTCTATCCCTTATTAGAGATAAGCCTACATCTAACACATGTAGCCTACACATTCAATGTTGTAGTTTAAAGTCTAAAAGAGTTTAAGTCTTTTAGCCCAACGTTATATGTGAAACGGACTTAGATAATTCACATACTAGCCCGATTCAAACGGTGTCGGTAAAGGCATATCAAATCCGTTGATGGCTGAGGATTTGCCAAAAATCCTATAAGCACTGTGGTTATTTATTCTAAACAAGAATGAGTAATCATAATGAAATCTTAATAAGCAAAATGATTCAATATATATTGACCAAGAGTGTTCAAAGGAAGCTGCAAAGATATATGCCCTCTAATTACAAAAGTTTATATTGACTAATTTGATTTTCAAGTTTTGACAGCTCTAATGCATAAGTCTGTTCAAGTTCAGCTGTCAATTTAATCTTGAAAGCTTCTTCATCAACACTTTGAAGCGCGGCAACCTCTTGTTCCTTATCAGCAATTACTTTATCTTGAAGGTTTAGTTGCTGCAACAGGTCTTCCTCAATATGAACTTCTCGCGCCAACTCGGACTCCAAGACATCATAAGCATCTTTGGCCATTGCAAGTTCCTCCTCTAGGCGAGCTATTTCCGCTCGGCTCGATTCTAAATCCCGGCGTAGATTGACCTTAGCTTGCGTTCTTTTGTCAATGATCACTCTAAGCTGGTGACCATGGGCTCTTAACTTTTGGAGTTCAGAGTTGGCCATTTTCTGGGAGTCACGCCAAGCTTGCAACCTGGATTCCATGTGAGAAGCGATATAGAAGGGTATGCCTTTAGCACGAAGAGCTTGTAGAAGTTCAATATGTCGCTTCAAATCAACCAAATAAGCATTGATCGAATCGGCTAACTCATTATACCCTTCCTCTCTGAATCCTGATATAAAACGCTCGAGAGATTTTTTATAACCCTCAAAGTGTGATCCTTTGAAGAGAATACGATCGACCATAGAGTTCAGAAAGGGGATGAAGCCCTGGAGATTGGAACAGATGACAGCCTTGTTCGGATCGTCGTCGACCAATAACGCTTGTATTTGATTCGATAATGATGAAGGAACTGCGATGAGGGCAAATAAGTCAGTACAGAACATATGAATGCATACAAGACAACAGGATGAAACATACCAAGTTCGACAGAAGAGCCTTCAATACGACTTGGTTCACCCAAGGATGGTAGTCCGGATTCCTGAACAACCAAGGTTGGTTCAAGAACGGTAGCTGTCGATGCACCCGTTATATCAGATGGTTTTTCAACTAAAGCCTCAGAAAACGACGGGTCCAAATTAAGAGGCTCCTTAGGAGGGGATTCTACAAACAAAAAGATTACGATGATCATAATGGAATAATAATTCGAGATTTGAAATTAGTTATGGGTAAAACTTACCAGCTCTGGGCACAACATCAGCCGACGTACCAACTTCTTCAGTTGGTCTTGCTTTTGTTGCGACTGGACTAATCTGGGGAGTGACGGTGACTTCTATCATCATGGGGTCCATAGGAGTACGAGGTTGAGATTCAAGAACTAATGATTGCAAATCAACTTCAGTTCCTGTCCATGGCACGAGCTCACGACCCTCTGGCTGATCAGTCGTTCCAGTGATTGTAGTTGTATCAGCTTCGACGGCTGGTCCTATAATTCAAACATTTATACGATTAATCAAGTTAGAAAATGTAAGGTGAGAAGTTTACAGAATAGAAGCCTTACTCTCAGAAGGACCTGCTTCTGTTAAATCAGCGCCAATCGTTGATTCTGTGGCCGCACCAGTGTCTTTCCCGAACAACAAATCGGAAATTTCTTGATGATCGCCCTCTGAAATATCGTTACGGTAATCGAAATCAATGAAGTCGTCGATTTTAGGAGTATGGGCGATTCCTCCTTCTGCTGGTTCGCTCGTTACGATATCTACAGGAAGTACATGGAGTTGTAAATAACTTATGAATTCAGGTGAATTTGCTCAAGATGAAGGTTAATTTTACCTTTGTCCGTCGGGACAATTTCAGCAGCTTCGCTACTTGTGCCAACTTCTTTTAGTTTAGCTAAAAGAATAGAAAGCACACAGGTCCTTAGAGGAGGCACACGGTCCGACTCATTCATTTCTCGGATTTCTCTTCCCAGAGGAGAAAGATCAGTACCTGTGTCCGTAGCTGAGGGATCCATTTCAGGAGGTGGTGGAATACCAGCTGGTCCTTCTTTCAAAGCATCCTGCATCTGTTGGACATAGCTGGTCCCTTCGGTCTCCATACCTCCAGGAGAAGCAGCATCAACTCGCAGTTCTCCTTCTTCTCGACTCCCTACATAAGTTGAACATAAAATGAGTTTGAGTATATAAATAGATGTAAGAGCGACAAAAAAAAAAAAATAGTTACCTTGCTCATCTGAAGAAGCACTATGATCAGACATCTCCTCTACTGCCGGAAGAGAGACACGCGGTTTGGAAACAGATTTCTTCTGTCTCTTCGATGAACGCGTTTCACCCTTAACTCCAGATTCTTCATGGCGATGCTTAGTGCGTAATTCAGCCCTGGGAGAGACTTGGGTTTGAGTTTGAGTGGAAGGTCGTGATCTTTGTCGACGAGCAAGAGGCACTTCATCTTCTTCATCCTCTTCATCCCCGCTGAGGACTTCCACTGTCATCTTATTTGGATAAGTCATAACGACTCTTTCTTTCCTTTTTCTCGGAGCATCCGTTGGTTGAGCAGACGCAGCAGATGGACGCACAAGTCCCCTCTCAAAGAAAGAATCGGGAAGACCAGCTCTTTCATCGGAACTTGAGCCAGTCTCACCCGCCTCTTCAGAAGTCTCCATCTCCTCGGAGTCGAATTCTTCTTCACTACCAGCCGAGTGAGCCGGTTCTTTTCCCTTCTTCAACGATTCGGCAGCCTCTTTCTTTTGAGGTAAAGGCATAATGTCACGCGTCATTCTGCTTGAACGCCGTGGAGCTGTCTCTTCTGGCTCAGGCATGCTTCGGTATTGGGTGACAATATTGGCGGCCATTAGCCACTTGCAATATAAAAAGGTCATACGCAGAGGCGGCGATTCTAAAGGGAGGTCGAACTCAGCGCCTGTACAGCCAGCAATACTCCAAAACCAGGCTCTCGCGCCATCAATGAGTCCTCCTCGGAAGCTTAAGTGACGATTCGGGTTGCCGACATATATCTGGTCGTAGCCGAATTGACGAGCAAATCGACATGGGAGATATGGTTCGATAAGACAAATGTCTCTTACCCGAAATAACAAGTAACCGGGTCGAATATTCATTAACCATCTGAAGCATCCAACATCCAAAGTAGTGCGGTTTTGTCTTGGATCTTCGGTATCCGCTAAAGTGGTATTGTAGGTGCCAGAGAACCAAGGGAAGCAGGGGAAGAATTCCCAACACTTATGGATCTTGAACTGCCTTGATATGTCCGGCTCTCGATGTTTAATCCACTTACAAGCCTCAAGATTCTGTAACAGAGGACGATGAGGATCTACCACCCTAGGAGCTTCCATTAAATCTGGCCGGTGAAGTACTAACCAGGCCATTAGATAAGTATATGGCAACTCTAGCTTCGGAACTGATAGGCTGGCGGAGGGTTTCTTTTTCTCCTGAGTGAACACAGTGATTAACTGCCGTAATCCACTGTGAATGGCAGCCACCATAGCAGGAAGTAAGGACAATTTGCGACCTGTAGCTAACTGGACGGCTGGATATAATACTTCCATCGGCATCACATCAGAAGACTGGTGGGGAACTACGCACCTCTTTAGCCACAAGGCTAGAAAACCAGCCAGCAGAGCATTAGAGCTAATCGGAACACTGGCCTGCCACAGATAAGAACGGAATTTTGTCCCATACGGAAACCCGTCTTCTGAATGAGAGGTATAAGTCTGGGCGTTTGTTTTCTCCAACAGCCGATTAATTTCATCTGTGCTCATAGGAGACAGCCCGCATACATCTCTCGAGCGGTCTTCCAGATTCTTGAATAGATAATCGGCGAATTGTTTTAAGCTGACTTGAGGTGACTTCCTTCTAGCTTTAGTGTCCATCTCAGCCGTAGCTATGTGATAATGGCAAGTCAATTCCCATAGAACGT
This sequence comes from Asparagus kiusianus, assembly GCA_022839385.1. Lineage (NCBI taxonomy): Eukaryota > Viridiplantae > Streptophyta > Magnoliopsida > Asparagales > Asparagaceae > Asparagus > Asparagus kiusianus. The sequence goes on along the minus strand of BQKN01060905.1, from coordinate 91,509 downwards.
CATGAGTCACAGACGACCGATCCTTTATCTTATTCAGTTGATTGGTAGTCGGGAAGAACTCTTGATATGGGACGTCACCTATTGGTAAACCAGACACCTGCATCATTTCATGCAGTGGTAGTCCGAGCTCCCCATTCTGGGTAAAGAATGTATTAGTGTCCGGGTTGTAAATCTCGAACAAACAGAGAAAATGACCCACACTAATCTGCAGACCGCTCATGGTAGCACGAATTGGGATCGCCAACCCCAAATCGTTTAACTCTCGCTCCTAACGTTTCAACGCATAGCGAGTCATTCTGGTCCACCACCATTTCTCTCCGAAATAATGTACCCATCCATAACATCGGAAACTCTCTCGGGGTAATACTTTACCCGCTACCGCTAACCGATTCTTCACGGTATTAGCTTGCACTGTCTTTTCGTTATGAGGTATATTATCTTGTCCTAAAACACCTGGATGAAGCCCTCGTATCGAAGCTCTCTCACTTGAACCTGGGGTGACTTCCTTCCCTATAAAACCACAATGAATGCTTTCGTGGTTTTCGGTCAATCTCCAGAACATCTCGCGGTTAACTGACAAATTCCTGAATTTCAGTAGTGAGTGATCCCGAGGAATCAAAGGCAAATATAAGAATGATGACCCGCTTTGATGTAACCATTGTGCGGGCTTGCAGAATGCGATCTCCGGATCCTTCATCGAATCGCCAAACAAGAAATCTGGTTTCCTTATATACTTATTGTCATCCCGTTCTGAAATCAGAGGAGTATCGGTGATTATCCGTCGCAGAATACGACAACTACCTCGCTGGATCAATTCCCGGGCTCCTTCACTATAATCCGGTTTAAATTGGGGAGCAGACGCTATTAATGGCAATCCCTCATAAAGAGAATGAGTAATATTACTCCGACCCGTAACCGCATCAGCAGGAAGGGCAGTAGGAGGAAAGTGGACTAAAAAAAAATACATATAAATGGTGTAAGAACAGTCATGAAGATTATAGAGAAAGCGATATATCTTACTCTATAAGATATAGTCGTTATTTCATGACAGGTGTGACGATTTGTCATTTCCCACACGTATAAAGGAGATATGCGTCGTTATACACGGACATTATAACGGCATGTCAAAGCCTTTCAATACATGTAGGATGATATGAAATCGCCCCTGTATGTTCTGAAGTGTGTTTTGTCTAAGCAAAACGAGCACTTTTAAGCGTCGATCCCCTCAAAGGAGGATGCCGGCTCTTCTCGAATGTATCTCAAAGGATACAAACGAGGATCTGCATACAAACACAGGCATATATATATGAAATTGATGAAATGCAGTATTTAAAATGGTGAAAAGATGAAAAAGATATACCCCCATGCGAGGCGGCAACAGGGACAGCCTCCTCAGGAGACTGAGCAGTCGAACGGCTTCGGGAACCTCGGGATTTACGTGGCGACATAGTGATTATGTGATCTACAATGAAATACGAGAGGAAAATTAGGGTTTTGAGTATGCAATCGACAAAAAATAGAGCCAGTAAAACCGAGACAGTGCATGCATGTTCACGATTCAATAGAATCAAAGTTTGAAAGAAGAGGAGACGAACAGACCTTTGAAATCCGAAGCAAATCTCCCCAAATCGAAGCCCCACACAAATCAGAAACGAAGAGAAGAAGAAGAGGTGAAGAACTGGTCGAAAATCGCTGAAAAAAAAACACCCAAGAAATCGCCGAAAATCGTCCAGAAAATCGCCCAGAAACCCTAAAAAAATCCTAAGTCCCGATTTTATACCCCTTGTCTCGCTCAGCGCGACAGCAAATGCTGTCTCGCTCAGCACGACAGCAAATGCTGTCTCGCCGTGCGCGACAGCAAATGCTGTCTCGCCGTGCGTGACAGCAAATGCTGTCTCGCCGAGCGCGACAGCAAATGCTGTTTCGCCGAGCGAGACGGCAAATACTGTAGAGCTGTCTTACGCCACGAAGCAGTAAACACTTTTTCTCCACAGAGATCATAAACACTGCCTCACAGCATGAAACGGCAGATGTTCTCTTGATCAAAAATCAAATGTGATACAGATGGATACTCCAATAGGTACACGAGTCTAAACTGTTGCCCACACCCAATAGGAAGTTCCTGGAGAATATTGATCTGAATGTTCTTAAGGATAACCTGTTGAACTCTCAGTGAACACGTCAATTAATTGACAAAAGCTGAACCTACAAAAACGAATACCAGCTTCGATTCAAGATCTCGACAACGGTCAAGCGATAAACGCGACGCCGGAAGAACATTAGCTATTCTACAAAGAACTGAATAGACTAAATACAGAAGAGGTCAAGGGTTGAAGCCATTTGCAAGTCCTGCTACACGATCTACTCAACCAAGCATTGAAGGGATCGTAAGTAAAACCTATCTTATCCAAAGCATCCCAGACTCTTCTATAAAAGAATACGTCTGGAATACTTTGGAGGGGGTATCTGTAGGCGTCAAAAAATGCTAATAGATATCCAAACACAGAAAATCACTCAAAACTGGGAAAATCACCCAAAATACAGTTTTTACTGTCTCGCCAGCGAGACAGTCTTTTGCTGTCTCGCCGGTCGAGACAGTCTTTTACTGTCTCGCCGGTCGAGACAGTATTTTGCTGTCTCGCCCAGCGAGACAGTATTTTACTGTCTCGCCCAGCGAGACAGTATTTGCTGTCTCGCCAGCGAGACAGTAAATGTGCTGATTACAACATTGAAATGGTCAAATGATCACCCCAATAACTGCCCTACACGTGTCCATTAACTGCCGAGGGACGTGGGAAACAACGTGGGCGAAAATCACGTGGATAACTGCCAAAATAACGGAGTTTGAAACGTGGAGGGGCAGTTACAGCGAAAACTGCCAAAATATTCGTGTGGCGCGACAGCATTTTACTGTCTCGCTGGGCGAGACAGTAAAACACTGTCGCGCCGTACTGATTTATTGCTAAGTTGTGTTTTTGCAGTTACAGACCCCTGAGGCTATAAATACCCCCCTAGGGTCACTTCTGACGGGGATCGAGCATTTGTTAGAGCATTCCAGAGCAGAGAGAGCAGAGACTTCGGTTCCTGGAGCGATTCCTTGACATTCAGGCTTAGACTTGTTTTCAAGAAGAACGACTATCTTACATCGATAAGATATCGTTTTTCAATTCTGACTTCGGTAACGAAGGAAGAATCATACGCCCCCTTCTCACGATCTGAGATTCGGTGGTCCACGAACCAAAGCGTTCCCGGCACAGGCAAAGTCCCACAAAAGCAATAGTCGATAAACAACTATTGTGTTATTTTCTTCAAGAGTTGTAATTTTCTTTTGTTGTGTACAAAAGTCTTATAAAAAGACTGTTTTCTGTGAATTTATTGTAATCAAAAAAAAATATAATGAATTCAACAACAAGTTCAACTTTTGCTGAAAACAGTTGTAGGTAGCACCCTTGCAGGTGAAGAAGCAGCATCAAGAACTTGTTCTGGAAATGGCGAGATATCGGGATCTGCTGTAGAAGAAGCTCCCATATCCTCAATTGGGAATTCATCCCCACCCTCTGCTTGATCCAAGGGACAATAAGGAGAAAGTTCTTCAACGAATGTAGTACTCTCAGAATGAGGACCTGCGCGATCAGGAGGACTTGCAGCAATGGGTTCTTGCTCATCTCCTCTGTCGGCAGATTTAAAAGCATCCCCCATCAACTTCTCGGCAGGAGGGTCTATTATTAGCTTTCTGCGAGTACGTTTCTCATATCGAGCTTCTTCGGCTTCGGACAGAGCCCTCTTTCCAGTTGCTTTTGTCCTGGGAACTTCAGCAGCTGTGGGATTCATTACCGGGGGACTCTCTACTCCTAGTTCCCCTTCCTCTTCCTCAGCTTCATCTTCAAAATCTAAAAACTCGTCGATCCCTTTCAGACGAGACACACGAGCTCCTTTCCGGGATGTATACAGCCTTCTAATTTCACGGAGGCCTGAAGTGTACAGTTTATATTCTGTGATTGTAGAAGCTGTATAGTACCAGTTACAGAAAGCCGCGGAAAGAAGAGAATTCGGTGTTTTGTGGGGTAATCTGAAGGTAGCCCCGGTGCAACCTGTGGTGGAATAATACCAGGCTCGAGCTCCTTCGTATATGTTGCCCATAACCGAAAGTAGGCTTCTTGGATTGCCAACATACAGTTGGTCGTATCCGAATTGGCGAGCAAATCTATACGGTTGATAGGGCTCAATTATGCATTTATCATTTTGCCTGAGGATGAGATAACCAGGTCGGATATTTAACAGCCAATGGAAAACTCCCCCGTCCAAGCGAGTGAAACCATTAGGACCAGCAGTATCTTGGAATACCTGTCCATACCCTCCACCCTCAAAATCCGGGAAGCAGCGGAAGATGTCGTAGTTGAGGTCTCTCGACAGGATCTGACGGACCTTCACTACGTAGGTGCCTATCCAAGTAGCCTTTTCTAATCTCTGCACAAAAGGGATGAAACCTTCATCTGTGGAAGACGGAGCGCTCATCAGATGTGAACAATGCGAGGCATACCAAGCCATTAAGTAAGTATATGGCAAGGGTACTCTGTGATTTGGGGTCACCAAGCTTTTCTTTCCTTCAGAGTCTATCTCCTTCACTTGGATAAACTCGAGACACAATTCCCTCAAGCCATGCTGTAGACAACATGTCATGGCCGAAAGTAGATTTATGGGCCTCCCGTGGGCTAAGAGGACAGCCGGATAAGCTACCTCAATCATCACAGCATCTATTGGCCTGGTAGGGACCACACACCGCTTTAGCCACAGCATGAGAAAACCCGCCAATAAAGCCATATCAGAGATTAGAATGGCTGCCTGGTGATGGAAACTCTCAAATTCAGTTTGTGCGGGGAAATCATCTTCTATTCCCTCGCTAACATAGTGAATGGTGGCGTCACTAATCAAAGCCTGAATGGTCTCAGGGGTGCTTGCCTCCCGACGAGATACGTTCACAGCTTTGTTAGACAAATTCTGGAAAAGATACTCAGCCCAAGATAGCTGTTTGATACCACGTCCACGTGCTCCTGTCAGTTGGCTGCAGATTTGGAAATGACACATCACTTCCCATAGAGTGTCATATACTTCAGGGTTCGTCTCCTTCAAAATTTTCAGTTCATTTGATCCAGGGACAAACTCTTCATAAGGTAAGTCTCCAAAAGGAAGACCTGAGACGTCAAACATCTCATGTAGGGCGAACCCTAATTCTCCTTCCGGTGTGAAAAATGTACAAGTCTCTGGATTGTACCGTTCCAGAATGGCGAAGAAGTTATAAGGACTAAGAGCAATACCGAATTGAGTAGCCCTAATAGGGCAACCAAGCCCAGATTGAGTTAACGGTCCCTTTAACTCCGCCAGTACGAATTCTATCATTCGTGCCCACCATCCTGCCTTAGTAGAATGTACCCATCCAGGAGTTCGGAATACTGCGGTTGGAAATTCACCTTTGGCAGTCAAAAATCGTCGCATGAAGGTGTTAGCTGGGCTAGCACTTTCTCCTAAAGGATATCCCCGTGAGAATAAGCAGGGTTCCAAGGCTGACACTTGTCGACTATAACCTGCGGAATGTACACCCTTGTGAGTTAGAACCCCGACAGCTACCCCATCTTGCTCTCTCACCAAGTCCCAATTCATGTGACGGGGAACGGAGGCGCATTGGTAATAAGAGATGGGAAACATCCTGTGCATGTCAGGAAGAAAGAAGCGACGATTTTCAATTTGCCGAAGCCATTTGTAGTGTCCGCCGTGCACGATCTCTTTTGAGATAGTGACACGATCCCCAAATAGAAAATCCGGCTTGACAAGTTTCTTGCGGGACCCAGTCTCAAATTTGGCATCTGTAACCAATACCCTAAGTATATCTGTGCTTGGATCGGAGATCAAGGTGACACGATCCTTGTCAGAATCTTGGAATACCGGGAGTTCTTGACGCAGATTGAATTGCATGTTACAATCCACGCCCCCCTCACGCCCAAAGTGGTGACGAGGATTGAGAGGTTCGCGGGTATAAGGCACTGCAAAACAAAGAAATATTCAGTCGGTCAAATGAAAGAAAGGAAAACTATCAAACGCACGATTCAGATCTAGCGTTTAATTTTCATCAACGCAGAGGTCAACCCTGCGTTATTCTTTCAAACGCACAGTTCAGACCTGGCGTTTAAAATTCATTAACGCAAAAGTCAAGCCCTGCGTTAAATCTGTTGAACGCACAGTTCAGACCTGGCGTTTAAAACTCATTAACGCAAAGGTAAAGCCCTGCGTTAAATCTGTTGAACGCACAGTTCAGACCTGGCGTTTAAAATTCATCAACGCAAAGGTCTAACTCTGCGTTAAATTTCTCGAACGCACAGTTCAGGCTTGACGTTTAGAATTCGTCAACGCACAAGTCGAACTTTGCGTTAATCATTCGAACGCATAGTCCAGACCCAGCGTTCAGATTCCATAAATGCAGGGTCAAGCCCTGACGTTTCAAATTTCGAACGCATAGTCCAGACCCAGCGTTCAGATTCCATAAACGCAGGGTCAAGCCCTGACGTTTCAAATTCAGAACGCAAAGTCCTAACTCTGCGTTAACAATGTCAAAACGAGTTGTCTTCCTCGTTTGCAAGAACCCACATAGGGTTTTTCAGAAAGAACTCGCTGAAGCAAGTTTGACGGCAACGCATCTAGGGCTTTTTCAAAGAACTCGCCGAAGCAAGTTTGACGGCCCCGGGGAGCAATACTTACCACCGACGGGCGGAGCCTGAGACGGCGGCGCCGCTGCAGCAGCGGATCTGGGGCGAGAAGCAGCCTTTTTCTTGGAGCCCATGGTGTATAAGAATCGGAGAAGACGAACGAGATCACCAGAGTGGAAAACGAAGAGTCTTCGTTAAAAATCTTCCGAAAGAGGAGAAGCAAAAAGTCGGGTGACTTTTGATTTGACCCATGGCGGTCTATTTATAGACAGCTATGAGCTGTCAAATCGGGTTGGAGATTTTAGGCCCAAAACCCCGCCAAACACGGCCTGTGCGTCTGTGTCGCTTGAGTTTTTGAACGCAGAATTTAACTCTGCATTTTAATGCCTCAGCACAGAGAATCCAACTGTGCGTTTGCATTAGTTGAATATTTAAACGCAGAATTTAACTCTACGTTTCAGTTCGATAGTACAAGGAGTTTACCCGTGCGTTCTGACTCAACCACATGAGTTCCTCTATGTTTATAGCTAAGACATGGTTCCAAACAAATAGAGGGAGGCTAATGTCAACTATCAAGGTGACTAAAGCCAAGAAGAAACAGGTGACTCCACTGAAAAATATATTGGATGAGTACAAACAGATTACAATCAGCCAGGTTCAGCAAGATCTTCAGATTAGAAGAAATGAACAACCAATCCGCTAAATTTTGGGGTCCAAAGTATTCCGAAAATTCGTCCCAGTCAACCGCAAACTTTCAAAAACTTTGGAGGGGGTTCTGTAGGCTGTCTAAAAATTACAATGGATAGCTGATCCCTACCAAGCTTCGATAATGGAAGTCACAATCAGACGACTTCCTAATCACTGCATCTGCAACTCTGCAATCGCCACAAATATGACTTCATTTCTGAGATGATTGATTTTGATGGCTGTGACATGCTTGTTAATGAGCAGTGTAATGATTTTAGAAATAAAAGGTTGAATTTAGCTGGTGAGTTACTTGGTAGAGAGCTGTGGGCAAATATTCATCCAGAAGACACTATGGATGTTGATTCCCGTCTAGCTCTCACAACGAAAGCTACAATCAAATAGCTTACGTGCCGATAATCGAAAGTTGCAAATAGAAGACTTTTCACACAGATCGAAAGGAGTTACAATTTGACGACGCTTCCGACAGCAGATGAAAATTCTATTTAGTGGCCTTCACAATCGATGGTGAGAGTTACAATTTGACGACTCTCATACCTTATAACAGGCAAAGATCAATAAGCAATGACCTTTGCAATATCATAATAGACGAGGTTACAAGTCAACAACCTCTCTTAAACGCAGAGTTAATTCCTGCGTTTCTCAAATTCCAAACGCACATATCCTGTGCGTTCGCCAGCAGATACTTAACTCTGTAACGCAGAGTTAAAATCACCAAAACGCATACTTAATGTGCGTTCTTTAACAAACTCAACTGTGCGTCCCAAATTCTTGACGCAGAGTTGAATGCACAAGTGACCTGTGCGTTTCTAATTCTAGAACGCATGCGGCCTGTGCGTTTTCAACCTTCGTCAAAAGGTTTAACTCTGCGTCTCAACCCTCAGACGCAGAGTTAAGACCCATAACGCCAGATCAAGCGTATGACTCGTTCAAACACACAGGCGAACGGCTTTAAAACCGTTATCCCACGTTCTGAGGGATTTTCGCTCATTCAGGAGTAGATTGAGGGGTTGGTTACGCCCTAATCTCTCTATAAATAACCGACTTACTCAACTGAGTAAGGGGGGAGAGGTTGATGATTTTTGGTTGGCTGATCGGTTTCAGCAACAAAACCGTAGAAGGTTGAAAGAGCTGGCATCAAAAACCGCCTAAGGTCAACAAATCTCGGCAGTTCAACAACACGAAGAGGGAGATTTTTGGAGATCATCAAATCTCAAAGAATCCCTCCATTAGTGGAGAATCAACTTGGCTATTAACCGAATCTTCGGTTCTAACAACTCTGTTACAGAGTTTCAACTCACTCTGAGTTCTGAAACTCATTTAAGAGTTTGTGATTAAGCTTGCGACGTAAGTTAATCATATCAAACCAGTTATTCGGTTTTCAACAACTCTCTTCAGAGTTCTCAACTCGCTCCAAGTTCTTTATACTCATCGAGAGTTCTAAACCGAATTCATCAAACAAGTCAATTGTTCCAGTGAGATAGTACGGTCGGATCGTCAACGGAGAGCAAGTTCGACGCGATCAATCGAAGGAAGCATTCCATCGCTACCAAGAAGAACCCAGTCTTAAACAAAGGGGGGAATCAAATTTATTCTCCTCTCTTTTGTAATCGGAATCTAAATTGTAATCGATTTTGAGAGAATACAAATCAAATTTTCTTTCATTGTCTTTTTACATCAAATTTCCAACAAACAAAACCTTAGGATATCATATTGTTAAAAAGCACTTTGGGGTTATGAAACTAAAATACGATTAAAACAGTGGGATATCAAAATATTAAAAAAAGTACTTTGGGGGTTTCAAAGTTAAAAATTGGTAAACTTTGAGATGTCAAAGTGAAATAGTAGGTATTCACTTATTATTTTAAATATTTTCTCTGAGAGAACAACCATGTTAATCAACATATGGGTGTGTTAATGAATCGACAAATTAAACAGATTTAAAAGTTTATAATTATAAATTGATGCGAGGGAAAAAAATCTATCAACAAGAGCTAATTTCTCCTAATTACTTGTATATGTCACAAATTTATACTCACATGACCATATCAACAAATTGTAGTTTATCAACTACATGTTATTCTCTTAACTTGATAATTAATACGGAAAAAATTAAAAATAAAAATAAAATAAATCTTTAAAAGAATTCACCACTGCAACTAAGTTCATACCAAAACCTATTTGCAAGATGTAAGAATTAATATTTCTCCAAACATTCAAATCTCGATGATATCACCTATAATGGGTGATTAAGTGACCAAATATAGTTCCATGTACTTCTACTGATGATTGACTATGCTACTTTTGAAGATGATACTGTGAACACGAGACCGTTATCCATGCTCTTTTAGCAATAATTCAGTATGTAATTATATCTGACGATAGACATATATTGTGTTGTTGTGTCATGTGCAATTATATCTGTTGTCAAGCTCCAAATGGAGCCACCAAGACTGCCATCACCTTCAAAATTACCTCTAATCTCTTAGCAATAAGAAAGTACCAATACTCATCAATACGCTACGAAGCTGGCGCTTCATGGTGTTTAAGAAGTTCACAAAGACCATTCTTATGGTTTTCTTGGAGTAGAGGAAGATGACTTAATTAAAAAAATTAGTATCTTATTGACTTTATACTTAATTAAGAAGTATTAATATCTTATTGTTAGATTCGTAAAGCGATTTTAAAATTAGCCAATTCCCACGCATGCGAGCTAATTTCTCCTGATCTTAACATAATTTTCATCTACACCAAAGAGAGAGAGTATTAGCCGAAGAATGATTGAGTTAACACTTAAATGACTACCTATTAATTAAACTCAATATCATCCATCTTAATGTTTACTTTCTAACAATCACTATCTAAGATTTCTTTATTCAATTTCAAAATGAATATACCTCTAAGATATTTACTTGTATCTGAGTGATTTTATTCCATTTATGCTTCTGTATGAATTTCTACATATGCATATTCTTCAAGGTTATGTAATCTTTGTCAATTATAGAACAATATTATCCATATCTTTCCAACTAATATTAATAGTTTTTCATAAATAGACATTGCGCGTGCAATAATAGCTATGCGCCAAGTTCAAGGTTAAAAAGTAAAGAATGATCAAAATAGAAAGTAACTCAAAATTTTTAGGAATCAAACATGTAGTCTTGTGAATCAAAGATGGCAAACATGTAGTCTTGTGAATCAAAGATGGTCATCCTCGTATTTAGGGAGGAATAAATTATGAAATGCATCTTCAGATGATGCCCCGTAATATTCCATAAATTCAATACATGCTCCAGAGATGCATATTTTTTGCGCAAACCATCGCTCAAAGCTTCATGTCTAATATCTATAAATGCTTAGAGATCAATAATATAGCCAGAACAAAGTGCTCAACAATTAAAAGTAAAAAAAGTTCTCCAATCCAGTATCAGTTATGGGGATTTAACTCACCTCATATCAACCTTTCAACATTTTCTAAAAAGCTACCTGAAGTCCTAATTGGCGAGCATCATATTCAAAGTTGTCACAGAAAATAAACCTAATCTGTACTCTGCCACAATATGAGACGCCCAAGTAGGATGTCAATAGTGAGGCAAATACTATCAGTAGACATAAATATCTTCAATAAACACTTGGAGCGGAACCAATAAGTAACAAAACAAATAGAGTACACGCAACAAACGCAATAGCATAGACAATAGGAAAATGCATGTTTGACCTTTAATACGTCCAATTCAAAGCTCTTTCTAACTAAACAGAGAGTAACCTTTAAAATTATTCAGCAAGGCATTAGATGAAGTTGATGCCACATTGTATTAAAACTCACTATAATGTGACAATGATGAAGTCAACACCACTATGCAAGTCTTTAAGTTTCAATACATGTGAAACTTCAACCCAAAAAAAGTGATAGGAAATTTACAAAACATGAAAGCATTAGAAATGTAATGATTTATTTAAATTAAGCAATATGCTACTGTAGGCTGTCTAAAAATCACAATAGATAGTTGATTCCCCATCAAACACCGATGATGGAAGTTACAATCTGACGACTTCCAGAAGGCTACAATTTGAAGACTTTCACGTAGAAGGTTACAATCTGACGACCTTCGTAACAACTGATGAAAGCTCTAATTCAACAGCCTTCACAATCAACATCGGGAGTTACAATCCGACGACTCTCATATTTTCAAGGAGCCAAGACGAAGGTTACAAGATGACGATCTTTGCGGCGCCCTAACAAAAGAGACTACAAATCAACGGTCTCTTCAAACTAAAATGCAGATATCTCTCAAACCGTAAGGAATTTGGCGAAACTGAGAACGCAAACCAAACCCGGTGGGGTTGGTTTGGTCGGCTCCGTCTCGTCGAGATAGCCGATTTTCATATATAATTCGTCCAATTCCGACCTACGGTTTGAAAGTTATGACCTGTTCTTCGTAGCAAGTCATGTCCTGAAGTCCGTCTACAAGATCGGACTTCGTCAGAACATTGGACTTAGCCTGAAGCTCGCCAAGCCCACCTAAGGTTCGCCTCTGCATTACAGAATCAAAACGCACAGAGCTACGGCCCAACTCTGCGTTTTCAACATCAAAACGCAGAGTTAATCTTTAAAACGGCCAACTGTGCGTTTACAGGCTCAACTGTGCGTGTTCAGCCGATAACTCTGCGTCTCAGAGTTTATCTGTGCGTTCAGCCAATAACTCTGCGTCTCAAAGTTCATCTGTGCGTTCAGCCACCAACTCTGCGTCTCAGAGTTCATCTGTGCGTTCAGCCACCAACTCTGCGTCTCAGAGTTCATCTGTGCGTTCAGCCACCAACTCTGCGTCTCAGAGTTCATCTGTGCGTTCAGTCACCAACTCTGCGTCTCAGAGTTCATCACGCTGCGCGGCCCGTGCGTTCGACCACCAAAATAGGCTTAACTCTGCGTTTCCAGCCTAAAACGCAGAGTTCGGACCCTGAACGCTATTTCTCAGCGTTTGACTCGTTCAAAGCACGAACTGAACAGTTCTAGGAACTGTTTTCCCCCACGATCTGAGGGATTTCCGCCCCACTTAGGAGCGGATTAAGGGGGTGGTTACCACCCGTAACCCCCCTATAAATATCAGAAACTCAATTGAGTTATGAAGAGGATGGGGATCTCATCAACGGATCGAATTTTCGCTCATCATCAAAGGGAAATTTGGTCAAGGGGCTGGCTCTTTGAACCTGAGGATTGGCAGCAAAGAAGAGCATTCGTTCTTCGACTGGAGCTTTGGAAATCAACAATCAGAGCTTCTTCATTCTTGGCTATTAACCGAATTTTCGGTTTAAATCAACTCTTTCATAGAGTTTCAAACTCGATCTGAGTTATCAACTCGTCCAGAGTTTTAAAACTTGCTTTGCAAGTTCTTCTAAACTCGGTCAGAGTTTCAAACTTGCCCTACAAGTTCTTCTAAACTCGGTCAGAGTTTTAAGACTTGCCACGCAAGTTCTCCACAGCGTCAAATCGTGAGGAGAAGACCACGTTCCAGTGAATCAAGACGTTCGGATCGTCAACGGAGAGCAAGTTCGACGCGATCAATCGAGGGAGGCACTCCATCGCCACCGTGAAGAACCCAGAATTAAACAAAGGAGAGAATCAAATCCATTCTCTTCTCTTTTATAATCGGAATCCAAATTGTAATCGATTTTGAGAGAATACAAGTCAAATTTTCTTTCATTGTCTTTTTACTGCAAATTTCCAACAAACAGCTACCAATCAAATACAAAACATTTCTTGAGAAAGGTCAGACCTGAAATTCTATAACTTTGGGGAAATTCTATAACCTTTGGGAAAACACGTCCGTTGATGTATGTTTGTATAGAAGATAAAACAAGGCCTGAATGTTTCATTGCACTTTGCGAAATTACATTGAATCAAAAGATACAAATATGAAGATTTTAAATGAATTAATTTAAGTACTCACATCAAAATCTTCCCCCAAAATGGAGGTGAAATCATATTAGATCATAGCATTATATTCTAAAAGATCAAATGACAGTACCTCAGATATCTTGAGCAACTTGCATAATTGACTGCACCTCTCCTCTCTTATCTGCAATGGTTTTAGAATAAATATGCCTATTTGATCTGAATCATTAAAAAATTATAGAGAAAATTAAATAAATTAGACTAAAACCCTTTTTAACAAAAACATTCATAATTCTTGACAAGTTACTCTGATATTGAAACTCGCCTTTGTGCTTACCATTCTTCCCTCTTATTTTTCTCTATCTTTTTCTTATATACTTTTCCCTAAAAATGACACAATATAAAAAGAAAAATCCCATCAACAAACACAAAATCTCAGAGAGAGTTAGAGATTAGAAATCTAAATTCATGCGATTAAAAATTCACACCCATGCATGCGTTCTATCTCTCTCTAAAGAGAGTTAAAGAATGTAAAATGTTTTAGGTTGGCTCGTCAGATCCAGGAAAGAATAGAATATATGAATTAAATAAATGATAACATTTTCAAATATGCATATAGTAGAGAATTACAAATAAGTCCATAATCAGAAATTACAATATTATTTTAGCAAATTTTACACATGTATCCAAAAAAGCAATACTTTGCCCAATTTAGAAACATTTTATAGGTCACCTTAGATTCTCATATTGCACATATTTCCTCTATCCAAATTAAACTCATAGTATCAAGTAAGAGAGTAAATTCAAATTATCCATATTGTTCATATCTATATTTCTTCAATACTACTGCTATCAAGGAAAGAATCAGCACTGGAAGTGTTCAATAGTCTCCCTCTCCTTGCTGTTTGATGAGCTAATTACTTTCACCTTCATTCCAATCCTATCCAAATTTCACTACAAAATGTCAAAGGCTACCACGCCCAACCATGTATGAACCATGTGATTAATTATAATGAAATAGGTATGGAGTTTCAAATGCATTTGATCACAAAAACACATGTATGAATTATGTGATTAATTATAGTTACATAGAATTTATTTCCATCTTAAGTGGCATGTGTATTTCAAGTTATATTATACATATGTTTTACAGTGTTATGGAGAAGACTAACAAACTGAGAATAATTTGCCCCAGTGAGTCCATCAGCCTACAAGACTACTCATCGGTCAGGTGGGAGTTATTTGAAGAACAAAAGATAGAAAAGGACAAAGTTAAATTAAAAATTGCCCCTAAATGTGGGGATATTTACTCTTATCATATTTGAATGACCATTATATTTAAAAATTTTAAATAAAAAACAATCAAAAGTTTTGTCACCCATATCATCTTTTATAAGTAGTGTGTGTGTGTGTGTGCACGCGCGTGTGTGAATAAGGTTTTCTTTCACTTGTTAGATCCTCACTACTAAATTCCTTAACATTGTAATATAAGCTCTAGAAAAATATCTATACATGAGCATATTTAGTAGATAAGACTAATCTTGGTTTTGCATAAAAAGAATTTATACTTGTTAAATATAAAAAATATGAGGTCCAATTTGAAATAGACATTGTATGTGTAATTAAAACATTCAAACTTGCATATTTATATTTCTTATATTCTATATTAGTTTTCCCCTCCAACAAAAATTTTAGTTTGACCTCCAAAAGTAACCACTATGTTTGTAAAATTCAAAATTTTGAATTTAATTAGTACCACAATCAATAGTATAAATAAAATTGACATAATCAAGCAATGATAAGAGACCAACCATATTAGACACTTAGTGCAATTCAAGTTCAAGCACATTCGAAACTAATTACAATATCTAAGCTAAGTTCCTCATATCACATAGCGTTATTATGAGGTTGAGAGGTCATACCTTCTTTGGATCAAGTAGGTAATCATGCATACAGTTATGCTTCAAGAAAATAGTCATGCTCTTGTTTGCAGTAGAATACGAATAACCAGTTGTAGTACCAAATTGCCACCTAAAAAGACTACTGAACTTGGGTCATAATAGGATTTACAAAGAGTAAATAAATTTAGAAAATTTAACCTCAAGTCTAAAATCCACAATGATATTAGAATGTTATATTTTTTAAGATAATAAATGCACAAATGTGATCTAGGATCTAAACTAACAAAAACATGAAAGATATTCAGCTTTGAGAAAGATCCTGCAAAAAAAAAACTAAGATCCAAGGCACATCCATCACATGAAAAATGTAAAGTCAAAATTTGCCCAAGAATAACATAAATTTAATAAGTCTAATAAAAGTGCAGAAAGAAAACAAATTCGATCGAAGTGGATGAAAATGTCTCTCACACCTTTCTTTAGGCCGACTTCTTTTTCGACGGTGTGATATTGAGCGCACTTCGTCTTGCTACATAAATTTATCACAAGAAATAGATCAAAACAAGTTCTAGTCATCACTCTTTGAAGAGATCTAATTAGCTAAAACCATAGAAATCAAACAAAACTAACCAACATGTACAAAGAGATCAGATGATGAAGAAATATAACAGAGCTCAAATTATGAAATGGATTTCATACCAGTGCTCTCTCCTTGTATAACCCCCTTCGACAAATGACATGCTTGAGATTGAATTTGAAAGATGCTAACGCTGGTTAGATATTGAGAAGGAGGAGAACAAAGAATTGACCAAGAGGAAGGAAGACAGAGGAGAATGTGGAGTTGAGAGAGAAATTTAGATGAGAGCGGAGATGGTGAAATGAGGGAGATATGAAAGATATAGTCAATAGAAATCAATAAAAGTTTAAGCGTTGTTGCATAATGATAAGGATAACGAACGGGAAACGAAAAGCCTTGGAGTTTCATTAAAAGCTCATGGCTATCGTGGATAATGTGAATGACTACATTAGCTGAAGGAATTTTTTGCATTATGCGTGGAGTTCAATTGGCCATGTCACTTGATGGAGATTTAAATTCAAGCCAAATGGGTTGGTGAGTTGGTGAGTTTTCGTATTCAGCACATTAATTAATGAGTTATGGAAGGTTTAGAGTCTAAGACACTAATTAAAGCTTACTATTGTGATGAGGAGAAAATTAGAATTAAGTAATTTGTAAATGGCAAAATGGGTATGAAAAAGTTTTGACATGGGTATCCTCTTTTATAAAGAGTATAGATTAGATATGCCATGAAAAATAAATGAGTGTGTGTAAGTGCAAAGTTAATATTGAAACAGTCGGGCATTTAAGCGCTATTTAGCCTACCAGCCTAAAAGGCCAGGATTTTTTCCCCAACATATCACGCCTTAAGTGCACGTAGGAGACAAAGGGTAAAAAGCAAACTGGGAAGCCTAGATAGAGTAAGGGGGCGTTTGTTTGAAGTTTTTTGCATGGGGAGGGGGGTGGAAAGCTGCCA
>BQKN01060905.1:59879-74683 GCA_022839385.1 Asparagus kiusianus | reverse complement strand
TTTAGGGAGAAAGCTGCCACATTGGCAGCTTTCCACCCCCTCCCCGAGGCAAAAAACTTCAAACAAACGGGGCCTAAGCTCTGAGTTAAAACTTTATGAATCTTTTTTTGGGTTTGCAACTGAAAGACAAAAGCCAATTTTATGGAGATCTTTGAACCAAAACAAATATTTGCAGCTTTTTAGGCTAACTTTTGATTGTTTTCATGACGTGAAACAATATATATAAATTATTTAGATTCCGGTTCTTCCTATTGCACTAAGGTCAGTTCTAAACCTTGACTCAGTGGCCTAAACCTTTTTGGATGGATGTTAGATTAGTAAATGAATAATAATTTTTGTGTCCTGACAACTGTCCAATGTTTTGAGTATAAGTGAGGTATCCTTGTTCAATAATTTCATTTCTTTTTTCCCCTTTGCAAAATGCCAATACAAGTGATCAGCACTTATTCTGCTGCAAGCTTGAGATGTAGGACAGAGCTCATCACATTCAGTACAGTATATTATTTCTCTATACGATTGTTTGATGCAAGCTAACTAATCCGAGATAGATCACACTAGGGTGATGTTCTACTCTAAAAAAAGTTCAGCGTCCGACTAAGAGGGTGATGGTTCAACGTTAAACTAATTTTATAACATCTTTTTGGTCTAAGAACAGCTAGGTCAGAATTGGCTTAGTTTTTATCAATAAAAATAAATCTGAAGCTAGATCAGGTTTAATCCTGACCAGGTTTTAAGAGTCTGAAGAAAACAAATTAAGTTATAAAATAAACAAAATTCAGGATTAGAAATGTCAAAAAAGGGGGGGAAATTACAATAAACTCAAAATGAGGTTTAGCAGTTAGCTAACTAAATAGTTAGCACTATCTAATAGACCCCTTACACTCTTAAGATTTTTACCCTCATTTAAAATCAATAACGTATAGCTCACAAGACTTGATGTAAATGTTGGACTATAATAACATAACTCTCAATCTTCACTATAATTTCAAATATTTGGCATGACAAGGTACTTCCACAAAAAACTAATATGATTTCAAAATAAGACAATAATGTGCAGCTATTTAGCAATATCAATAAGAGAGATTGTTGAAATTGTTCTCAAGAAAGGAATGGCGATGGATTTATTATTAGGAAAATTATGCTCAATCTTAGCAAGTCATTTTCTAGATGGTGTATCCATTCCATAGCCTAAATCAACACATAAATAAACTTGAGATTCTCTCTATCTCTCTGCTTTTTTTTTTTTATGATCCCTCCCAGAATTAAACCCTAGACCACTAGGGTCATATTGAGCCTAACGACCATCTGGATCACTCGCAGTGGGTAAACTTCATATTTTCTTTTATTTTAAAACAATTTGATAAAAAGTAACAATATATTTGTCTTGCTATATAATAATATGACTCTCAATCTTCACTATAATTTCAGATTTTGGCATGACAAGGTACTTCCACAGAAAAGCAATACGATTTCAAAACAAGACGATAATGCAGCTATTTAGCAATATTAATAAGAGAGATTGTTGAAATTGTTCTCAAGAAAGGAATGACGATTGAATTGTTATTAGGAAAATCACGCTCAATCTTAGCAAATCATTTTCTAGATGGTGTATCATATCCATTCCATAGGCTAAATCAAAACGTAAATAAACTTAAGATTCTCTCTATCTCTCTGTTTTTTTTTTTTTTTAATGATCCCTTCGGGAACTAAACCCGAGACCACTGGGGTCATATTGAGTATAACAACCGTCTGGATCACCCGCATTGGGTAAACTTCAGATTTTCTTTTATTTTAAAACAATTTGATAAAAAGTAACTATATATTAGTCTTGCCATATAATTCTTTGTATGCTTCTTAAATATTACTAACTGATTTGTTCCCATGTATCTAGGGTTCCATGCAACTGAGGGTTATTTTGGCTGAGTTTGAGAAGATGGAACATAGAACAAAATGTACTTGTTTGAAGGAGACGAACACAAGGCGCCAAATTGAAACAAAAACCAAGGGAGAAGGCTTTGGCTTACCACTTTATGAAGTTTTTGGTTTGAAGGACAAAACCAACTCTAATGCATGCGCAAACGAAATACCACTTCTTTTAAGGCTTTGTTTTCTGCTGATAATACTTATCATTAGATTCAGCATGTGACTCGAATGTAGTTTGTTTATATCAAGTCTTCGAAAGGTATAAAAAATGTATCAAATGAAAAAACTATCTAATTTTCTCTGTATATGAGAAGATGACCGCATAACCATTGTGTTTTACACAGTCATAAGGTTCATGTCTGCAGTATTGTTTTGGCACATTTAATGACTCAGGGGAGTGATTGGTTGGTTTAATTTTGGGGTAGGTGGGATAATTTTTGGGACTTTATTTTATGGTGTTATTTATTGGGATAATGGGATTGAGATTTCATTTTAAGGTGTTATTCATTGGGACAATGAGATTGGGACAATTATCCCTTTTTTTTAAATTATCTCACTTCTATACAAACTTTTTGTCCCAACCTCCAAAAATTACTCCATCCTTAACTTTGGGACAATCATGAGGATAGTGGGATAATTTTGAAGCACTAATTTATTAAATATGTAATATATGTTAATTGTATTATAATATATAATATATCTTAATTATATTATATTATAAAATTTTATTATAACATAAGATAATAAAATATTAAGAATGTTATCTAATATAACATTATTATATATCATTATTACATATTGGTTAATAAGATTTTATATATTATACTATTAGTATTATATTATTATAATATTACCGAAACTGCCCTTTGTACTTGTTCCCCCCAAAACATGACCCCCACCCCCTCTCTCTTCTCTCTTCACACGCTCAAATCTCCTCAACCTCAAACCTCCCTCAACTTGAGAACTCATTTTCAAAACCGTAGTTTCACTCAAGCGGTCAGGAAATCCATAAGGAAAATGCCCAAAAAAATTTTAAGTGAAATAGCTAAGAACCATAAGCGTAGCAAGGATGAAGGAGACAATACTCAAACGGAAAGAGTTCGTCACCGGCGCCGGTCGACGCGATTGACGAAGGACGAACTACCAAACTTATCCACCTCCGCATCTGTTGCCTCCGCCTCTGCCTTGATATCTCCCGTCAATGGTTCTCCTCCGACATCCTCTGAGGATGAGGAGAGTAACGAGGTGACAGAAACCCTATTGAGAATGAAATTAAAGACTGTAAATTCGAGAGCGCAAGAGGAGACGCCCGCTGAAGGATATGTCCATCTCAAAGAAGAAGTAAGTTCGCAATCAATTGAGTGATTTTGAATTTAATTAATTTAATTGAGTGATTTTGATTTTAATTGAGGTTTATGGGTTCTTTTTATGAATAAAATGGTGGTGAGAGACTGGTTATTGTAGTGTAGAACCAGTTTCTTAATTTCAGAGTAATATCTGAACAATATGAAGTATTATCAGTTTGGAAGAAATGCATGTCAATAATTCTCAATTGTTGATAGCTAGAAGCAATGCATGATTCTCGTTTGTTGTTAACGTTTACTCTTAAGTGTCAACTATTAGCTATTCATGTTAATAAAACCTGACTTTTACTAAGTTAATGCCTTTCCTGTTCATTGTTACCTAATTTGAATTTGAATGATTTGTTAAGAGTAAATAGTTATTTATGCAGGAAAGTTGCTGCTGTAGGTGATATAAGGCCTAGTGCATGTCTTGGATCGTACTGTACTTTCATGCAAAAACTTCAATCACAAATGAAGAAGTAGCATTAGGATGCCTACAATGGCAGTAATTTTGAGCACTATGTATTATTCGGACCTCTAGCACGTGATCGACGGGCACTAGAGCATGTGCTCAGCCATTATGCTGACGAAACTGATGAATTCTCTTTTCTTGATCCCAAAACAGGGTCTATATTTTCAGTCAATTTTGATGAAGAGTGGGTGAAAACTCACACGAGCTTCCCTATTGATGGGGAGTTGATCTACGAGAATAAGACTCTCACGACCGACTTTGGAGAGAGTACTTTTGAAGAGAAGAAAGAATGTTAAAGGCCATGTCAAAGGCAAAGGCCAAGGCTACAGAAGAAGCTGGTAGCATGAGGAGATATGTTGAAGAGTTACCGGAAAAACTTGTTGAGTCAAGAGATAATAAGGACATTAAGGATTTTGTGCTGCTGCAAATCTTGTACCAGTGTGCAATGATTTGGTGCCCCAATAACTCACAAGGCATCCTAAGACAGTTGTTTTAATATGTAGATAGTATTGAGAGAGTGAAGAACATTGTGTGGGGTAAAATTATTTTTGATGAGACGAAGAGAGGCATTCAAATTGTCGTTGAATGGTTGAGGAAGCCAAGGATTACATACGTACCTGGATGCACGTCGCTCATCCTTGTAAGTTGCATGATCATATGGTTTGATATTTGTTTTAGTTATTAGTAGTCTTGGTAACAGACATTAGAAAACATGTACAAGATTGAATATTAACAAGATATGGTTAAAATTAACATGTTAACATGAAATTTAACATATAAAAATTAAAGTTAACATTAATAGGTGAAAGTTAACATGTACCCATTAATGTTAACATGTAATAGTGAAAGTTAGCCATTTAGAATGTAGTTGAAGAAAGAGCTCTGAAAGTTAACTATTTTGATTTTTGTTCCTTTGATTTTGACAGCTATGGTACTATAAGATGACGAGCATTAAAAAGTCAGCCCTAAACTTGAGATGGACGCCTCCGTTGACTAATTAGGTAAGGGTCGGAGGGACGATTGGATCGTTGAGGAGGGAGACAATTGTCTCTAAGGCCAAAAAAGCAAGCATTAAAATTATAGAGAAACTAATTTCTCCCAGCAGCCAATGGGGTGAAAAATACCCTCAAAGGGAGCCCAACAGGAAGAAGAATAAAATCGCTCGCTTTGGGATAAAAAGAATCTAAACGGTCTCATCTAAGAGTAAAGTTATGGAGCAAACTAGGTCGAGGAAGAAGAATGAGAAAGAAAAGGTAAATAATGGGAAGCAAGAGAATGTGAAGGGCAGACCAAAGAGCTCATCCGTAGGCTACGAAGCATCAATGACTCTTTACACATTTTTGCATATTTATAGTGGGTTAAATTTTATAACTTTATCATTAATTCATTTTCAATTTGCATTGTTTCATGTTAACTTTCTTTGGGTAAGATAATTACATTGCTACATGTTGAGTTAATGTTAAATGTAAATGATTAGTAGAACAAGTGAATAAATAGCATATCATGATAACTTTTGCTCCTTTATGTTATCCTTTCATGATTACAGCTTATATGTTAATCTTATATGTTAGCTTTAGTTATGTTCATGTTAATTTTAAGTTTAACATGTTAACTTTCATTCTGGCATGTTAATATATAAAATTTTGTGGATTTTCATAACTATTATCCGTAATCTTGTGGATTTACATGGGTAACAGGTATATTGTTTATTTTCCAGATTTTCTCCCAGCATATCAGAGATGCTTTTGAAAGAGAAGATGAAATAGAGAAGTTGACAAGTGAAGATAAAATTCATTTTTGAAGGAATACAGCCAAACTAAATTGGAAATTGTTTCACGCTGTCAAGCGTAGCAAGCGCCTTCAATGGGATGCTTGCTCTAAGGAGATACATAGGCTGAACAAGAAATTGGAGCTCTATGAAGGAACCACTGACTTGATTGACCCCGAAGACCTGAAGAAGAATATGAGGGTGATTATGTCACAGAATGATAGGCATACAGGGTCTACACAAACTGAAGTAAGAAGGAGTTTTGATTCTATTGATAGGGGTGATGATGTAAATTGCTTCGATTATGACGATATAACCAATATTGGTAAGGAAATCTCTCATATTACGGAGGCAAATGAAGAATATGGAGAAAGTTGTAGAGAGTGAGGAACAGAAAGATGAAGAGAAGAAAGTTGCAGAACAAATGAAGGAGAAAAATGAGGTACAAGTTTATCAGAAGAGATCAAAGAAATTAGTTTCAAAGAGGACCAGGGGACCAAGTACCGGGATCAGGACGCGATCATAGCTAGTCCGAACCCCTTTCACTGAAGAAAAGAAGAAGGAAGTTCGTCAAGAGATCATTTATATATCACACCACAATGATGAAGAGAGGGGGAAAATCAGGTACTATTGTAAGCCCGATGAATGCACTTGGGATTTTCTGAAGAAGAGGAAAATCAAGAAGAAGAAGGAGTCTCTTTTGAAATTGCTAACGAGGGTATTCCTAACGTTGATGATTTTAGCATATGTTTGATTGATAGTGAAGGAACATTCGTTCACAACTTTAGAGTACCCCATCATGTAGCGGCAAAGCTCACACCAGATGAGAACAGATGGATCTTTCAGTTTTGCAATTAAAAAGCCCATCAATAAGTTTAGACATTGTAAATAACATTTGCTAGAACATGTTAGTGTTCATTGTTACATGTTAATGTTTTCAGGTTGATGTTAACTTATACCCATTTATGCTAACGTTTGCTAGAACATGCTAGCTTTTACTGTTACATGTTAATATTTCCAGATTTATGTTAACTTATATCCATTTATGTTAACGTTTGCTAGAACATGTTAATATTTCCAGATTTTTCTATATCCAGATTTATGCTAACATTTGGATCTTACTGTTATGTTTCAGGTCGCGTATTATTGTTAATACGGTAAACAGTAGTATCGATTCTTTGAAGCTTATTTATCTTCTACGTGGCGGTCGTATCAATGACCATACAAGTTTAATATGTTAATCTTTTACGCATTTCTAGGATTTTTTGGGTGTTGTGTTGTTATGCAATTTAATTTACATCTCCTCCATGGTAAATTTACAGGTCAAGGAAGCTCTTGTAGATAGGCTAAGCACATGACTGGAGAAGCCAGAAGTTGCGACCCTGAGCATGAAATATGGGGTTGTATCAATATTCTTCTGCGTAAGTATTAGGTTCAAACTCCTAAGCTTCTTTAACTTCTGTTTACAACAGGTGTAACATTATTTTCTTGGCAATACAACATAGCCTTTATGCAATGAACCCAAATTTTCCACATCTATACACCTCATTCGTACAAAAGCATGTTCCCACGAGGAAGAGTGTACTCCTTATCCCGCTTGTACGTCATGACCACTAGCATGTTGCTGAAGTAAGGTTGGATGAGGACGTTATCAAGCATTATAGCTCGGCTGGCCACAGTGCGTACATTGAACTAGTAAATAAAGTAATTAGTTTCATGGATCATATGAAGTCTGGTTTTGATCCCAATAATGTTTGGAGAAAGTTCAAATATGAAGTCATCCCTTGCGAGCAACAGATTGGAATGTTAGTATTTCACATATTTAAACTTTTTTATTTTATTCAGCATCATACATCTAACTATCTTTCCATTTTATATCATGCAGGTTTGATTGTGGGCTTTTCGTTCATTTATATATAAAGGCTATAATACATGGGGTATCCCGCTGACGAGTCTGACGTCATCCGTGCCAGGCTTGCAGCTGAACTCCTAATGGAAGGATGAGAACAAAATAATCAAGGGGAGACATTAGAAAAGGATGGGTGAATGTTGTCCTAAAGAGTGATGAATTGAACAAATCAAAATGGGAACAAAACTAACTTGTATCTTAATTTAGTTATGTAAATAGTTGAAGACTGTGTAACTAGTTGATAGTGTGGATGAAAAGTAATATTTAACTGGTGGACAGACTGGATGTCAAGAGGTATTTAACTGGTTGTGTAACTGGTTGATAGTGTGGATGAGAAGATGTATTTAACTGGTAGTGTAACTGGTTGATAGTGTGGATGATAAGTTATGTTACTGGTTGAGGAATTAGACATTTACAGGTTGATAGTGAGTAATTAGTTGTGTATTTAACTGGTTGTGTAACAAGTAATTAGGTGGATGACAAGTTCTGTAATTTATGCTACTAACAGGTTGAAATGCAATACATAACATGTCTATAAGGGATGATAGAACATGTCATGTCACTAATGTTATAAGAAAAAAACTACATTGATTTACATATACCCAGTAAAAGTTAGCATAATTTAAGAAAAGATGACATAATCATGAAAGATAACCTATTACACTGAAAGTTAACGAATTAGAAAAAAAGTTAACATGTCAACCTGTAAGTTAGCATATAACTCTGATACTTAACCACTTTCAGTAAAAGTTAACGTATAACTTTGATATTTAACTGTAGGGAATAAAAATTATCTTTATCCCAACACAACAACTTGGAACAAACAAAAAGCCTGAGGGGCCATCTGTGGGAAGGCAGACCGACTCCCCCGAGAGTCCACCAGACTCAGCCGACTCAAATGGGACGATGACCGACTCCCCCGAGAGTCCACCAAACTCACCCGACTCGAATAGGACGTCGACAAAAAAGGCATCATTTGTCGGCTCTTCCCATCGAAGCCGACTCGATTAGAACCCATCCAACTCAGTCGACCAGACGACTCGAAGAGTCAGCACGTCGAAACAAAAGGCGTCATCTGTCGGCTTTTCCTATCGAAGCCGACTCGACACCTCTTCGTGCCGACACGAAAGGCGGCATTAGTCGGCCCTCAAAGACGTCTTGACCCAGACGACTCGTTGACCCCGTCTGTTTGGCAGACTCACCAGCACGAGTCAGACTCGCCTGAAGGCTAAGCTCGCTAGAAGGCCAAGCTTGCATGAACCAAACTCGCCGGAATTGCCCCTAGCTCTCTCATTGGCTGATACTTAACCACTTTCAGTAAAAGTTAACATATAAATCTGATACTTAACCAATTTCAGTAAAAGTTAACATATAACTCTGATACTTAACCACTTTTAGTAAAAGTTAACATATAACTCTGATACTTAACCACTTTCAATAAAAGTTAATATATAAGTATCACCATTTTCAGAAAAAGTTAACGTATAAATCTGATACTGAACACATATTCCTCAATTCATTTTCAATAAAAGCATAACAAACTGAAGTTTCTTCAATTAAATTTCATCTTACAGATCACAATGTTGAAGAAAATTAGTACCATACAAAAACAACTTAGGTAGAATGAACAAAGTTTCCATTTTTCAACCTGCGTGAACAAAATGATTAATCGTTCAAAACATCTTGCATCCTTGTAGTAAATATTACTTGCATGAACAAAATGTTAAGATGAACAAGTACAAATCTCAAAACATCTTGCATCCTTGCAGTAAATATTACTTGCATGAACAAAATGATTAATCATACAACTTCACAGATTATAAAAGTCCCACATTATATACTTAACCACTTAAATACAATTTATATTTTTCTAGCAAAAGTATTGTTGTAAGAAGCAAAAACACACTAATCATCGATGGGCTCGTTGCAAGTTGCTCGATTATGACCCTCAGCTTTGCACCGAGAATATTTGACTGGACGTTTGTAAATGGTTCTGTTGTTTATGCGTCTTATTCTATTTCTGCCCCTCCTCTTAGTGGTAATTGGTGGCAAAATCTGAATTTTATCCCTGGGGAAACTCCGCTTCTCATAATCTGGTATAGGATATAATATTTTATCGTAGCTCTTCTTAAATGATTCTACGAACATGAACCAATCACAATATTGATATATAACTCTTTTTATATAAATAATGACGGCACAAGCATGCACACAAGGAATACGAGTTACGTCCCAAGCTCGGTAAGTGTATGTCCTCTTCTCCAAATCAGCGTGAGTAATTCTATATGATTGCACTTTGAATATATCATCTCTAGATTGCTTAATCTCTAAAGTACATCCTTTTTCTATATGTTCTCTAACAATCTGCTCAGCTTTAGGACAAAGATAACTTGTCCACTTATCAGCCATTATCCGTTTGTTGTTCATGCGACTCATAATTTGTTTTTGGATATGCTCCACCATTTGCAAGGTACGTAACGATCGAGCTTCACGTATCCAGCTGTTAAAGGATTCTGCGACATTAGAGGTTACATGACCATATCTACAAAGTACAAAATAATAGAAAATATGATGGGAATCCAATATGTAATACTATTAACACGTAACCACAAAACTTAACATTTACTGCTAAAAACATAAAAACATTAGTGTTAACATATATTAGTAAAAGTTAACATATACCAGCCATAGTTAACCTATAGAAAGGAAAATTCACATATATGCAAGATAGTTAACATCAACTGCAAAACGTTATAATGATTGAATGCATTACCTAATGCCAGGGAAGAATGCATTTACCCAATGCTCTGGCGAGTAATTAATTATAATCTCATATGCAGCTAGAGATATCTTATAATTTCCTTCATGTAGTCATTCCATTCTGCTATACTTCATGTAGTCATTCCATTCTGCTATAGTGTATTTATTACAAGCAGATTGAAGCAAAGTCCCCAAAACTTGTGTGTCATTTGCCTTCATTCTCCAATCCTTTAGCTTTGATCTAAAATTTTCAACTAGGTATAGAATGCATCTTGAGTGAATTGCTTCAGGGAAATATTCTCTCACGGCTTCTCGAATCCCCTTGTCGGTATCAGAAATAATTACCAATCGGTGGGGAGGATTGTATGAGTCTAACCTTTCATACAGTATGGACCACTGACGTTGAAGAAACCATCTCCAATTATCAACATTTTCCTGATCACATATATAATACGCAACTGGAAATATCCCTTGGTCTCCGTCGTATGCTATAATGCTCAGGAGAACGCCTTTGTATCTGTCTTTTAAAAAGGTCTCATCTAATAATAGGGGTCTACACCCATTTAAGAAACCAACGATGCAAGCAGCATAACATATAAACAGTCTTCTGAACCTTTCTTCATTCTGATCAATACAAATGTAGCTTCCTGGGTTCGTTTGCTTCACCTTTTGCTCATACTGTACAACAATGTGATCTAATTTCATGTAAATATAATACATTGGAACATAAGGGTAACATATTAACATAAAGGCTCACAGTTTTCTTGAAACATAACATTCTACGGTGATAGTTGAAACATATCAATAAAAATTAACATGAAACATCTAAGGGTGATATATTGCATGATAAATTAACAACTAACGTTGTACTATAAGCGGCTACAATCAAAATTTGTACACTTAATAAAATAACTGTAAAATTTACCATCTTAATTGATCATAAGCCTCATAACTATCACCATACATATCCTTCTAGGCTCTCTCTTTGCCTCACCATATCTTATTATACTCAAGTCTTAATTCATATCGAGTGAGAAACTCCTTTTGCACATCAATTGGGCGAATTTCAGATCGTTCCTTTAATACAGGTCGTAATTGGGTTGCTATGAATTTACGAGATGCCCATGATTGCCGTGACAAGTTAGTATGTTGTTCGCAACTGTGTTCATTCACAAACTTTTTGATTTTAATTCTTTTACTATTTTTAACAAGAGACGCAAATAGCATCCAAGGGCATCCATATGTCCCATTGTATCGATAACAAACTCAGATACGTTTGGGTTCATTCTTTACAAATTCATAGTCAAAAATTTTCGCCATGGAATAGTATTACAAAGCTATTCTCAATTCAGTTACAGTTTCAAATTGTTGCCCCTTTCAGTTAATGTTGTGTGCCACCATTAAGGAATGTTGGAAGTGTTATTAAGAATATCATCAGCTCTCATTACAACTCACCATACGGGAAATCATTTTGGATTCTCTCTAAATTGGAAGCATTTCATGGAGGAGGGCGACAATATTCTGCATTCAAAGAGGCATCACTGCTACACAAATTAATCAACCAGTGAGATATCATGTACACTATATTATAATATTATCTTCTGATATTTTAAATTAACAGCAGTACGACGAAAGTTAACAATATGCATAGTTAACACAGTACGTCGAAAGTTAACTGACTGAGAGTAAAATTAACCATTTTCCGTAAAACTTAACATAGAGCAGTGGAATTTAACAGACAATATGCATAGTTAACATAGTATGACGAAAGTTAACAATTTCATAAAAATTTTAACATGTTCACACGAGAGTTAACATGTTCATGTAAAGGTTAACATATCTCGTAGAAAATTAACATATAAGATGAAGAGTTAACATCTAACCATCAGAGATGTCAACTATTTTTTTCGACTCCGCATCGAAACTTGAAATCATAATTTTTACCTCACACAAAGCCTAGTTTCAAACAGAATTCATTGTTTACTTACAAATCAGTATTAACATTCTGATTTTTCTCAGAAGTAGGACACTACATAGTATCCACAGCTTGCATTTGAATCATCGTAAAACCAGTTTTTTGCTTGCGATCCAACATGCACTTCAAATCATGAAGAATATAGCATTATAAAAAAAACGACACCATGCACATCAAGTCTTTGGAGACCGTTGGGGGTTGTTCATAGTTATGAGGACAGTTATGAGGTTACATTGAGGGGATTTAAAGCACATAAGAGATGGTTGAAAATTAAAGAAAAAACAGTGTTTACATCACACAAAGCCCAATGTTATAAAGAGTTCTTTAATTACTTACATTTCACTAATAACTTTCTGATTTTTTTTTCAGAAGTGGAACACTCTACATTAACAGCAGCTTGTATGTGAATCTAAGTACAACCAATATTTCTATGGTGCTCCAACGTGCACTTCAAATTATCTTCGTTGTTAACTGAAAAACTCAGGCTGGGATGTCTCTCATATTTATATATCAAGGATAAAGCTTCTTCAGGTACTTTCGATCTTTCAGACACATCAACTTTCAGTTCATAAAAACTTGTTGTCAAACTTAGCTTCAAGAATATGGCATTCTCGCCTAAAGACACCATGCAAATCAAGTCATTAGCGGCCATTGGGGGTGGTTGAGAGTTATGAGGACAGTTATTAGGAGTAATTGAGGGTATTTCAGGCGCATAAAGGTTGTTGACAGTTGAAGAAAAAACCCCCTAATTTCATAAATGAGAGAGTGAGAGATAAAACTAGACAATATATAACTCATGATGATGAAGCAAAACAGTAATGGAGAGAGCCCGCGCTTTCCCCCCGTTTTCCACCGTCGCTTCGCCACAAATGCGATGGGAGAGATCACCGAGCATGAGAACCCATTTAGCCGGTTTCTTGTGAGAGAAAAGAGGGCATTTTCAGTATGTTTATCAAAATACACCCAGTACATGTATAAAGATGGGCTTTTGGGACTGGGCCACACTTTTCACACTTGTGGGTCTTAATTTTGGGGCTTTGACACAATTTTCCCTATGAATTAATAGTCTTAAATATATTGTCAATATTATGGTAGTTATAATATTAAATAATATTTTATTACTACACTAAAAGTTATAATAAAGTACTATATATTAAATTATGATAATAAAAATAAAATAAAATAAAATAATATATTATTTAATAATATTTATTAATTAATAATATTGAACATATTAATAGTATATTATGATTATTATAAATATTATATTTTAATACGGAGTCATGTCATAAATTATTCTATTTAAATTATAGTAATTATCATAAAATAAAATAAAATATTATATTTTAATAATAATTTAATATTTTAAATAATATTATATTGAATTAAACAAAAGGTTATAATATTTGATTAAATATATTATTAAAATATTATATTAAATATATTGTTTGTATATTATATCAACTATTATATAATATATCATATTATATTAATTAATAACATTAAATATAGTTACTTAATTAGTAATTATAATATAATATATTATAGTTTAGTATAAAGTAAAATAATGTATTACATTATAATAACATACCAAATAATATGCTAAACCAATTAAGTAAATTAATTTAGACTTAATTGATAGATAAATAGTGTACTTTAACAATGTATCACATCATCAATTATCCCACATGAATTATGAAATCAAATCTTTAAATTATCTCATTATCCTAAATTGTCTCACTTTACACCACTCAAAATATCTCAAAGGGATAAAATTGTTCCATTAGGGGGGATTATTGGTTGGGATATTTTGGGGGATAATGGGATAATTTTGGGGATTCTATTTCATAGTGTTATTCATTGGGACAATGGAACAAGGATAATACAATTTTGTGTTATTGGTTTTTGGAACACTAGTGTGATAATTACACCAATTGGGATAAAATTACCCCACTCATATACAAAAATTTTGTCCCAATAGTAAAAATTTACCCCATCCTTCATATGGGAACAATGTTGTTCAACTTTGAAGGCGATTGGGATAATTTTAAAATATTTTTATATTACTTAACTAATACATGCAATTAAATTATAAATATATGACATGATATATAAAATATAACATATATTAATATTTTAATAACATAATTTAATAACATATATTAATAAAATTATATAATAGTAATTATAGTACAACATATTTATTAAAATATTATATAATATTTTAATAACATATAATAATATTATATAATAACATATATTAATATTTTAATAACATATATATAATATTTTAATAACATATATTAATATTATTATGTAATACATTATTATATAATATTAATTAGTAATTATAGTATAACGTATTTATTATAATATTATATAATATTTTAGTAACATATATTATTATATAATATATTATTATATAATTAATTTATAAAATATTATTATAGATATTATATATATGACATACTATTATAATATAATATAATAATTACTAATATTAGTAAAATATTATGATATAATATACTATAATATAATACTATAGTTTGAAATAATATAATATATTAACTATAACATGATACCTTTTAATATATATTATTGTAATTATCATGTAATATATATATATATATATATATATATATATATATATATAT
>BQKN01060905.1:43124-58664 GCA_022839385.1 Asparagus kiusianus | reverse complement strand
ATATCCTATGATACTATATTATAATATATTAAATTAAATAATATATTATTAAAGTATTATATTATATATATTATTCATACATTATATCAATTATTATATAATGTAGCATACTAATATAATGTTAATTAGTAATTATTGTATAACATATTATATTTTTGTATAAATAAAATAATGTATTATATTAAATATTATATTATTAAAATATTATATTAAATATATTAATATTATATTATATTAATTATTATATATAGTATAGCATGCTAATATAATATAATATAATACAATATAATAATTAATAATAATTTATAAGTATATTACAATATATTATATTTTAATATAAAATAAAATAATATTTATATTATAATAATATACTAAATAATATACTAAACCAATTGGATAAGTTAATTTAGAAGTAATTAATAGAAAAAATTATATTTTAATAAAGTGTCACATCATCAATTATCACACATGAAATGTCAAATTAAAGGCTCAAATTATCTTATTATCCGACTTTACCCCACTCAAAATATCTCAAAGGGGTAAAATTGTTCCATTGGAACAATTTTTCAACTTGGTCCTAATTTGTTCCAACCAATAACCCCCTCTTAGTATAATAATCCCACTTATGCCAAACTTGTCCCAACCAATACCCCCTTAGAATCTTCTTGAACCTTCAACTAAGGAACATCCCAAACGTGAAATTTACAAGAGAAGCAAATTCAGAGAAATAAGACTTTTTTGTTTGAAAATTTAGAGATCGGTCATAACTATGAGACCCGAAAAGGGTCTGCATGGCTCGTTGCAAAAATGACACACATCAAGAAAAAGGGTAACAATCACAGAATGACAGAAATATAGCTTTAACAACATTTGAAGCAAATTCTAGATAATCAAGCAGCAACAAATCGCGATTGCTCATTACTTTAGAGATTATAAAATTCAGAAAGAAGAAAGAACAGAACAAGAATTAGAAGATCAACATCATTAAGGGGGAAAAAAATTTAGATGTTTACATTACTGAAGGTACTGACATGCCAAGTTTACACAATTTAGGACTTTATAAATTCTATGGAAAATATTTAAGGGTATATAAGTGCAAACAGAGTGAGCGAAACTAGCTATATGGTATTTAAGTGTTATTTAGCCGTGTTAGAATAATAATAGTTGGCTTAGTGAGTTAGTGTTATAGTTAACTGAAATTCTTACCTTCAGTAATTAAGGCAATTTCAACCAATCTAAACATGAGCTCTTGTTAATAAGGAGTCCGAGTCATACACTAGACTCTAGAGTACTGAGAAAGTGAATAGGGACACATTGTTAGGTTCCTAGGTTTTGATGAACTGGGTGTTACCCGGCGAAAGTTAGAAGAGATGAGATATGAGAAGAGAAAGGGACGAACAGAAGAGACCAAAAAGAGGAGTAAAATCCAAAGCTAAGCTCTGGGCTGCAACTTTACAAGGTTTCAGAGTTTTTGCTGCAGGACAGGACCAAAACCAACTTTTATTGTCCGTGAAAGCGGAACTCTTTTCAAAAGATAAATCTCCCTTGGCTTGTGGACCTCAAAAAGTTTTCTAAGCGGCCAACAGTTGGCTTGATTAGGTGCTTAATCAATCTTTTAATTAGATGGGATGCTTCTTCTTCTGACCTTGACATGCGATAAATTTACATCAGTGCCCTCTTGTGCCATAGGCTTTTGGGTCCGGTCTAGTCAAGATCCCCTAGAAACTTGCTGTCATACCCCCATATCTAGTCCAATCACAGGGACTATTGGCTGTAGAGACAAGGTAGTGAGGTGGGCCCATGGAAATGGGTGGAGATTGGACGTTGAGGGATCAGGTGTTGCTGCCGTTGGATCTGCAATCATGATCGTAGGCTGATCAGTTACTGTGACAGCGTCATGGCTGATCAAAATGGTCGGGTTTGGCGGTGTCCAATAAAGCTAGCAGTAACTCGTGGGAAATTACTCATGACCTTCATTACGGACTTGTATGTTACACATCGGAGCTTCGGGCGATCGTGCTCAATTTCTACCGAATATTCGAATGAAAAAGAAAAATGATAGAGGTATACCTTCGGACACATCCTCAGTCATACTCCCTCTCCTGTTACAGAGCATGA
This sequence comes from Asparagus kiusianus, assembly GCA_022839385.1. Taxonomy (NCBI): domain Eukaryota; kingdom Viridiplantae; phylum Streptophyta; class Magnoliopsida; order Asparagales; family Asparagaceae; genus Asparagus; species Asparagus kiusianus. The sequence goes on along the minus strand of BQKN01060905.1, from coordinate 56,546 downwards.
GAATTCATATGAGATTTTTTTAAAAATCTCATGTGGACCCCCCCTCCCGCATTGTAGCAGTAGAGGGAGTGTGACTGAGGATGTGTCCGGTGATGTGCCTGTAATGCCTTCCAATGAAAAATCATAAGAACCCAGATTCAAGCCTCCGAGGTATGGGAAAAGGTACCCAGACAGCTATAATACGACAGAACGTCAAGAACAGGTTATCAGGGCATCATGACTTTGGAGTCTTGATGTAATTAGTGTAAGGTTTTTAAAAAATAGAAAGAGCTAGGCACAAATCGTATGCTCATAGATCCGCCTACCTAATTACGGAATTGTATGCTTGCACACAGAACCTTGTATTAATACAAGATATATACACACACGGTACAAGTTTAACACGCCGCTGCCCAACCAACAAGCGGACTATAGCAGTTTAGTGAGCAGCCAGGATATATAATTCATCCCAGCGAGGCCTCTTGATCACTGTCCTAACCATTAATAAAGCATTCCGCTCCAGTAGACATCCTGCCAGAACCCCCAACCACATTGGAGGGTGGGGCCGTGGGGTCAGGAGGGCCCCATCACGTGGAGTGTCTGAACCATACAAAGGGGATAGCAGATTACCAAACTGTCTCTCATGAGGCCACATTAACTACAGCCCAGAAACTTCCGCGCTGTGCGAGAGGTTCTGAGAGGATGTGCACTCTTCCGCTAATAAACATTATTAACTATTTGGATCATACTTCCTTAGATCACATGGCTTACGCGTATCTACTGATTCTAATTAGTAAAATCCAAGCAACAAAATGAACCCTGCTCGTTTTAGATTCATAATAAGTACGCTTCCGTCAAGATCTTTTCATAAAATTTATAGTGGAGCAGGAGCTGTATTCTAGTTTTTCCTTCAAGAATTAAAATTAAATCATTTAAAGATTGTGTCTACGAAAATACAACCTCAAAGCAAGCGATTTCCATTTCCAAGATTACTCATCGGGCGGTGTGAGCAACGGGTCCATTCCATCCAGCCATCTCCTATATTTAACCCCAGCAAGGTACGTGAGCTCCCACGTTTATTTTGGCAAAATCTTGACAAAAACAAAACGCCACGCCACCTCAAAAATTATAAAATTACAAACATCGCCCGCTATAAGCGGCACCCGTACGTACTTTTTGTCCGACTGCTTGTAATTACTCCCGCTTCCAGTGGCAATTCGAACTTACACCCTTTGTATCCGAGGGTTAATGTCACAAAACCCCCTAAGCTTTGGGCGTTGTTACACATAACGCTTCTGAACCTGGGGGTTGTCCTCCTGCTTGCAATTATTCCCGCTTTCCCCGGCAATCCGAACTGACACCCTTTATATCAATGGGTTAATGTCACAAAACCCCCGCTAAACTTTATCATATCTCATCTAGTATCCCATATCCCATATGTAATTTTCAAATAACTAAAATATCTTTCAGTGAGAAAATCTCAAACTTTACCACTTGTTAATTTACATGCGATATACTCCCTCCCTAAAATTTTGAGTTTAATCCCCTCAATAAATTATTAGTTATTTGTAAATTATAGATAGCGGGCTGGGTGAGCTAAGATAAAGTTGGGGGCTTTTGTGAGATCCCCTATAGCTGAGGGGGTTTAAGTGCGATACATGAAGTCCAGAGGGGTTATGTGCAACACTCCTAAGGGTCAGGCGAGTTTTGTGAAATCAACCCTAAACTAAACCCCCCTTTCATATATAAAGGCTAAATTAAAAAAAAAACCAAACTTTGGACATCTACCATTTTACCCTCTATAACTGTAAACATATCGTAAAATACCAACTAACACTTCGTACAAGCCAAATTTCAGAAAAACCGTCCTAACTTTGGATGGCCATCAGATTACCTACCATAGCTTTAAAAATATTAGAAAATTTCACTTTAAGTTAAGGGTTATCAGAAAACTAACAACTTCAAGGAATTTTCTAATAACAAATTAAACATGTAATTTATTTTTATTACCCCTTATTAAAGGGGTTTTCTAATATTTTGAATGTTATGGCGGGTATCTGATAATAGCCCAAGGTTGAGGGGAGGGGGTGTTTCTGATATTTAGTCCATCATAAACTCTCCTTTACTGTCATCACGTGGTTACAGACCCAGCCTCTTGAGAGAGAAAGAGAAGCATCACTCTCTCTCTCTCTCTCAATCTCTCTCATTCACATCCCTCTCTCTGAAAACTCTCGCCGGTCGTGGATCTAATGAGATGACGGCGATGACGTCTGCCGTTAAAAAGAGAGCCCTCCTTCTGCTCTTCGTGCTGGTGGGCTTCTGGGCTTTCTTCAGCAACTGTAAGGTGGTGGCAAATCGGATATTTCCGACGAACTCCTGGGGCAGAGATAGAGACTTTATAGGGAGAAGACCTGCGCCGTCTGATCTCAAACCGCCGGCCGTTAACTTCGACGACGGCAAGCGGCGGGTGCCCAGCTGTCCCGATCCGCTGCACAACAGGTAGCGTTTTAATTGCCCAAAATGCCCTCTCGTCTGCTGGTTTTGGGGCCTAGGAGATGAGAGTGTTGCGGTCATTTTGTTAGGTGTGTATAGAAGAGAGAAGCTTTGTATTTGGTAGAATCTCCTTTGATTTCCCATTAATTTTGTTGCAGATCATATAGCTAGATATTAATATCACTTTGTTGTTTTGTTTAGAGATTATGAAGTGTAATTAAGAGGAGATTCTTGTTATACAAAGCTTTGTTGAAATAATATTTGCTTAAGGTGTGGTTAAATTAAATTAATAATTGTTACATTTTTTATCTTCTATATTTTGTTAATTTGTAGTATTGATTGCTATGATTAGGTGGTCAAAATTCTAACAAAAGATCAGAATAAGATATGTAAGAAATATCATTTATTCATGAGAAATATCTCAGCCTAAGATATCTCTAAAGGTTATAACATATTAAAATATTAAACTATGGCTATTGAACCTTTAAATTTTGGTACAATAGAAGTAACTTTTAAATCAGCCTTTTCCCCCTGTATGTAGACAATGTCCTATGAATTATTGCCTGCATTAATGGGATTTGATTGCAAGAAAGACAATTCATTGATTTGAGAAGGAGAAAGGTCAAAAAGCATGTCCTTGGAGAATAAAAAATTAATCCATGTATAATTATTTTTTAAGCTAAGTTTAATTATTAAGTTAATGTAAAGTAGTCAATTGTGGAGATCTGAAAATTAATATTTTAATACTTTCTTTTTTTTAATTTGATAGTATATCTTTTAGTCTCTCAGACAATTGGAAATGGATCTGAATGCAATTACATAAGACTCTTGTCCAATGTATTTTTCCAATATAGATTCGAGGAACTTAAGTGTTAGTAAAATAAAGAAGGTGAGAGAATTTCAAAGGTGAAAAACATTTTCTTAAAAGAAATATTTGCTCTATTTTAAATTCAAATTAAGTTGCTTCGGGTTAGGGCTTGTTTGGTTCGTTTCCTTCACTTTTCCTAGATGATTTTCCTTTACTTTCTTGTGTTTCCTTCACTTTCCTGAAAAATGTTTCTTGTGTTTGTTTCGCCAAAAAATATGTAGTGAGTGTACTTTACATCATTTTTTAGTGTTTGGTTCAACTTGAAAATAAAAGAAAATATGTAGTGAAAGTACTTTACATCATTTTCTAGTGTTTGGTTCAAACTAAAAAATTAAGAAAACTTGATTGTGTGGTCACCATGGTAAGATTACCACCCAACATAATAGTTGTGCTCAGAAAAGACCATTATTTCATTATCTGACTCGCCATAAAGTTTATAAAGCAATGTTGGCAATATATGGTCTCGCCAATATATTGTTGCTATAAACTTTGGCTGCATATCTTAAAAATAGCCAATCATCATAACACAAAATATGCATACCAACCAAAGGCCAACCAAGAGCTGAAACCAAGACTTAGAGCAAGTTGAAACCATGCACAAAATTAAAACAAAGGCCAAGCATCACATGAAACCAAAGGCCAACCATAGCTGACCAACAACACATAATAGTACCAAGAGCTGGAACCAAGGCAGAGAGTACAATAAACCTGCACAAAATTTAAATAAGGGCCAAGCATCAACTGAATCCGAAGGCCAACCATAGCTGACAACCATAGCTGACCAACAACACATAATAGTACCAAGAGCTGGAACCAAGGCAGAGAGTACAATAAACCTGCACAAAATTTAAATAAGGGCCAAGCATCAACTGAATCCGAAGGCCAACCATAGCTGACCAACCAAAGGACAAGCAAGAGCTGCAAGAGGCTAACACAACCAAATCCCAAGCAACAAGAGGCTGCAACCAAGGAAAGCACAAAATCAAGAGCTGCAAGAGGCCAATACAACCAAATGCCAAGCAACAAGAGGCTGTCACCAATGAAAGCACAAAATCAAGAACTGCAAGAGGCCAACACAAGCATCAACTGAATCCGAAGGCCATCATCATAGCTGACCAACCAAAGGAAAGCAAGAGCTGCAAGAGGCCAACACAACCAAATGCCAAGCAACAAGATGCTACAACCAAGGAAAGCAACAAGAGGCTACACAAAAAACACAACTGAAACAAAGGCCAAGCTGTGCCAAAGACCAACCACAGGCCAACACAACCAAATCCAAAGACCAAGCATGAAAACAGCAAACCAAACAACCAATATAGAACCTTCGAACCAACACAACCAAGAGCTGAAACCAAGGCCAAGTGGAACACAAATTCAGACTCACCAAAATCCGACACAACAATTTAGCTCCAAAGACCAAGAAACTGAAACCAAAGGGCTGCTTCTAACACAAATTCAGACTCACAACACGAATCATAAACATGGAAACAACAAACCAAACAACCAACATGGAAACAACAAACCAACACAACCAAGAGGTGAAACCAAGACCGAGAGGAGGTTGAAACCATGCTGACCAAGGGCCAAGCAACATGAGGCCAAGCTGAAACCATTGCAACATGTCAGGTACACAATGGAAACCATAAAAAAGCACAAATTAAAGAAGCACACACCAAATATAGGCTGACCCAAGGCCAACCAAAGGCCAACACAACAATTTAGGGTCCAAGGGCCAAGCAACAAGAGGCTGCAACCAAGGAAAGCACACACCTGGACATAAATCTGAAACATGGAAATAGCAAACCAAACAACCAATATGAAACCTTCGAACCAATACAACCAAGAGCTAAAACCAAGGCCAAGTGGAACACAAATTCAGACTCACCAAAAGCCAACACAACAATATGTCAGGTACACAATGGAAACCCCCAAAAAACACAACTGAAACAAAGGTCAAGCTGTGCCAAAGGCCAACCAAAGGCCAACACAACCAAAGACCAAAGGCCAACACAACCATGCTGACCAAGGGCCAAGCAACATGAGGCCAAACAAACACCATTGCAACATGTTCCTCACAATGGAAAACCACAAAAACTAAGCTCAAAAGGGCCAAACAAGCCAAGATGGAAATCAAACCAAAGCTCAAGAGAAATTATAGAAAATGTGCTCAGAAAAGGCTCTTTTCTTCATTATATGTCACGCCAGGAAGTTTATTATAGCAATGTTGGATGTATTTACTGCCTCGTCAATTGATCACTAGTATAAACTTTAGCTACATATCTTCAACATTGAAGCCCATCATCATAACACAAAATATGCATACCTCTTTAACTTTAATTCATCAAGGGAAATCATTATAGAACCCCACTTGTAAACCTGTCAAAAACATAAAGCATTAGCATACCAAGTTTATAATATAACATATAAAGCCACAACTGAGATGCATGAAGATAGAGATAGTAGCATATGTTTTGCACAAATGTAAGTTTAATACATGTACCATAGTTGTTAGGCAAAATGATGAGCTTTCATCTAGCTCATTTAAATCCAAAAATAATTACGCTCATTTACAGACAAAAATAATTATACATCCAAAAATAATTAGCTTGTTTCACAAAAATATCCCAAAAGCATCGCAATCCAACCTTTCACCATTCTAATCAAGAGGTTGACTCTTTATGAACTCAGTCAACGCCTTCTTTTGCATAATAGTTGGCATCCCCATAAACAACCTAGCTTGTGATTCATTCTTATGCAATTGTTGATAAAAATTATCAAGAATTTCTATGTCAAATTCATCATCATGTGCAAGTATAGCTTTTGCCAACTTCTCGGTCCAATGCATAGTCGCCATGCGCATAGATGAGATGAATTGTTTTACCTCATTTATTATCTCACGCATAAGCACCGTGTCCTCACTAAACCTAGCTTCCTTTCCTTTACGCATCTTTGACACGTCATTTTTAGCTTTGTTCACACTAAAAGATGGATTGGATTTTGAGGGCATAGTTGGAACCTTCAGTGGTGGAATATCATCTTCATCTATAGATACATAGTTAGGTGTGTTCTCCTTTGGCACACTAATATCATCATCATCATCACCAATATTAAAATGTGCACTACCACCAAATTATGATAACACATCTACCGCATAATCTCCTCTAGCGACATCGTCTCTAATAATAGTTGCGAGGTCTTCATTATGTTTCATAGGCTTGTTGATGTATTCCCTAAGTTTAGAACTATTCATTCTCTTATCCTGCATAGTTTAAGGCATATATCAAATACACATATGGACAACATTGAACAAAATTAGAAAATTGTAAATACCTCAAGCCATCTATCAAAGCAAGTTTCATCCATAATCACCATCTTCTTTGCATCATCCCAACCGGCACCGCTCAAGTTACGATATTTTTGCATGTCCAAATATCTATTGCGAATAGTTCTCATACGATTTTTCACATTCTCGGAAGTGAACGTTGAACCTAATTGTTCATTTATATGAAAGACGACGCTATGATAAGCGGTTTTTTTGAACTTCTTATCCGCTTTCAATCCATCCCTAGCATATTTTGCAAGGAAAGGGATTAACAAATCATCATGTTTACTCTCTCATAATATGTTAACTCTCCTCTTGCAAGCCTCTTTCTTTTTGGATTTATGAGCAATAGCTTTCTTTTTCTTCTTTGGATTAAGGGATGAACTTTCATCACCATCAATATCATTAGCACTCCTCTTGTTGCTTTGACATTGTTGATTACGTGACGGAGTTTCACCCATGTTATAACTTTGACGTTGTAAACTTAGAGGAGCATTTAGCATGTTCATGAATGACATTGATGGTTGTTGGCCAATTCCCCAAAAGTTAGCATCTTACATTTAAAAATTATTCTAAAAATTAGGATCTTGGCCAACTTGTGAAGAGTGATAAGGCATAAAGCCCGGGTTAAACCCACAAGGGATTGATGAATTCCTTGGGGTTCGAGGCGATGAACTGGATGTCGTACTCTTGCCTTTGACCTTATCAAGTTCCTCACAATTGAAGTTGTCGGTCATACCTAGAAAATAGTTATAGAGAAATACGAAAAATATACGTAAGTTGAGTAAATAAAGTGTGTCCTAAGAGAATTACATACAACACATAATAGTAACATACAAATGTTTCGCCAATTAACATTCTATAGTTTTACACACGTTAACATAATATGAAGTATATGAAAATAGAATAATTCAAAACATGAGACAACATCACTATCAAATTGCATCACATGCCTATTTCATTAGTATTCCCTCCCTTACACTTATCACAATAATCAACCCACATTTCTCAAGCTATTTGATCTCTACGATTCTTCCATACGTTTCTTGATTCAAGTTGGTCCCTTTGAGTTTGGGGTTGAGAGAAATCAACAATATTATTATCATCTTCATTAGCAACATCACCTTCATCATCTTCGATCTCAACGGTCTCATTGAATATGTCATCATCCGGGTCAACCATTGCAATATAATTGTGAAGAACTGCACAAGCTAATACAATATCCACTTGTGCGCGAAAAGGGTAATGATGTTTTGCGGTGAGAATTTTAAAACGATTCTTCAAGCAACCAAATGTAGATTCAATCTTAGACCTTAAAGAAGAATGTCTAAGATTGAATAATTTCCTTCTATTTTTAGGTGTTCTTCCTATTTGTTCCTTCAAATGGTAACGAACACCATGATATGGGGAGATAAAACCCGGCATGATCGTGTATCCCACATCACACAAGTAATACTGTCCTACAAATGCATGATGTGAAGGCGTTTAGTAGAATTTTTTGTCAATTCATCGAATAAAGCAATATTAATTAAAGTAATTACTTAAAATTTAAGATTTGATGAAATTACCATTGTATACTTTCAAGCCATGAGGTTGTGGTCTAGACAATACATCCTGTAGGACTCTAAAGTCATTTGCAGAACCTTCCTATCCAGCTAATACGTAAGTGAATAACTTGTTTGGGGTACAAGCCGCTAAAACATTTTGTGTAACACCTTTTCGACCACGGAATCGTGGTTGAAGACTAGCAGGTAGCGTAGCATCAACATGTGTACCATCTATCATACCAATACAATCCTAGAGAACAAAAAATTACAATTGAATCTTTTTTTTAAAATTAAATGCACATGCTTTTAATCAAAAATTAAAGAGAGAATACCTTAAAATAAGGATAGTATAGAGGGTTGCTAAGGATCTCCCGTGGAACTTCATTCCGTGCTTGTCTTAAAAAGCGTGGTCGTATGTGGCAAATAGCTTCTAACACTTTGTTAAAATACCTACTCACAGTCTCGCCAGATCTAATAAAATGTGACCTAATACTTCGATTGTTAGTTTTATGCCCCAAAATATTCAAAGTCATAGCAAGTCTCTCCTCCACTGTAACATGTCTTGAGTCTCGCAATAAATCGTTGCTCCTTAATATCTCTACAAGCTTCATAAAAGCACCACTTCGCATTCTAACATAGTTGACACAACTATCACTAAATCCATTATATATGCGATCCATGTGTTGTTTTCTATTTTGATATTGTATTATTTTCTCTTCACTAGGATCTGCACGTATAGATCTACGTCTATTTTGCATTCTCCTCATGAATGCCATAACCATAACCAAGACAGATAGTACAGCACCCGAACACATATTAACTACGGTTTCTTCATCGAGATTACCATCCATCTAAAATACAAACGTCATATTAAAGCAGATAATAACAGTAAATGAAGATTGTTGTCTAATTATATTGCTAAGGTCCTATTTGCAAAATGAAAAGACAAAGCTATTAGACTTGGGCTTAAAAATATATTTGGAAACTAATGCAGACAAATTCAGGTCACATTGTTCAATATTATGACTTCAAGCCTGGTCCATGACCCACAATTAAAAATACATATTTTTCTCTTCTTATCCCTAGGTCAAGAAGAATGGTAAGTACAATACGTGTACATATAGAGAAGAATGCCATTAATAAGTTACTCAAATGAGCTATCAGAGATTTTACACACTTAAAGCTTATTGTTTGTCATCACATTTAATGTTTGCCTTCAAATTAATTTTTCAATTTGTTTCTTAATTCGTATTCAGTTCATCAAAACCCAAAGCCATGCTCAAGGACAAGAAAGTCCATAACTATGAACCTATCAACTAATTGAATACAGACAAGGAGTTTCTAACCATAAAAATTGATTCATTTCCCATCATTCAAAGAAATAAAATGTTTTTCGACTATACTAATTTCTTATTACGCAAACTGTGACATTCATTCATGATAAATTTGCATGGAAAAATTTATAACATAGTCAAACAGACCACGAAATTGCTACTAATATTCTTAAAATTTATAACATGAGGTTGTTCAAGCATGGTAAATTTTGCAAACTGTGCCCTTCATTCATGATAATCGATCTTCATCAATTACTAATTTGTTTTTACGCAAAGACCAAAATAAAATTGCTACTAATATTCATGTTAGCATGAACTCAGATTAATAGTTGAGACAAGCAACCAGAGCATATATATTAAGCTGCATAAAATTAATGCCCAAAATCGGAGCTCAAACAGATCAAAGCTCAACCAGACCATGAAAATCCACATGTCAGAGCTCAATATCGGAGAAAAAACAGTGCTCAAATCGGAGCAAGAGCTGAAGATATCAAAAATATAAGGCGTTTAGGGTTTTTTTTTACCTGAGTAGCGTCCTATTTTCTCAAGAACAGCGACCTTCTTTCAAAATCCCCAAATCAACCGCAAGATCAAGAACAGCGACCTTTCAAAATCCCCAAATCAACCGCAAGCTCTCAAGAACAGCGATCTCCTTTCAAATCCCTAAATCAACAGCAAGATCTCAAGAACAACAATCTCAAGATCGCAAGAGATCAAAACGGAGGAAGATCGAGAGCTGGAGGAGCAAAAACCCGTGCGAAGTTGATGTGAAAAATCGGGATGGAAGCGAGCAGGTGGCGGGAGAAAATGGAGGGAAGGAACGACGCGGTGATCAGAAACCTAGGGTGAAAGGAGAGGGGGGAAAAACGAGCTTTGATCATTTTCCACCAAAATCAGCGTTTTGGGAACGGAAAGGAACTTTCAGCAAATCACCACTTTCAGCTCCCTTTTATTTCGCCGCTCAAAACGAACCAAACATCCGTAAATGAAAAAAACTGACAGAATTTTCATCGTCAGTTTTCAAAATTGGCTTTTCCTTCACTTTTAGCTCAAATTTGAGCGAAACAAACAGGCCCTTAATGTAAATATTCTTTCCAGGATACAATAGAAAATAAAAATCCCAGCAAGTAAATTTGAAAATTTCACAAACTCTTTGTGAAATAATTTTGTTGTATTACAGATTTTTTTAGAGAAAAGTTTTTTAAATAAAAACTCTTTAGCCTGTTTCAAGGCCTTGGTGGCGTCACCACATGAGTTGACTTGGTTTGTTGCTACAATGTGCCTCTTGCAACTCGATACCCGTCGTCTTGGCGCGGGTTTGGCTGAAACTGAGCCCACTCCATCGGAGGAGGGGCTGTCCGAGCAATACAGCCCAAAGGAGATGTCTTCCTTGGGTGATTTGGCTGCAATTAGAGCAGTTGGAGCTTTAGTCTCTTTGGAGACTTGTGGATCTTGCGCATAGCCTTGGGGTTATAGGATCCGGAGGAGAGGGCCTCCTCAAACTTGGTGTAGGCTGTCTAAAAATCACAATAGATAGTTGATCCCCCATCAAACACCGATGATGAAAGTTACAATCTGACGACTTTCAGAAGGTCACAATTTGAGGACTTTCACGTAGAAGGTTACCATCTAACGACCTTCACAACAACTAATGAAAGCCCCAATTCAACAACCTTCATGATCAACATCGGGAGTTACAATCTGACGACTCTCATATTTTTAAGGAGCTAAGACGAAGGTTACAAGATGACGATCTTTGCGGCGCCCTAGCAAAAGAGACTACAAATCAACGGTCTCTTCATACTAAAAATGCAGATATCTCTCAAACCGTAAGGAATTTGGTAAAATTGACAGAGCAAACCGAACCCTATGGGGTTGGTTTGGTCGGCTCCGTCTCGTCGAGATAGCCGATTTTCATACATAATTCGTCCAATTCCGACGTACGGTTTGAAAGTTATGACCTGTTCTTCGTAGCAAGTTATGTTCTGAAGTCCGTCTGCAAGACTGGGCTTCATCAGAACATTAGACTTAGCCTGAAGCTCGCCAAACCCGCCTAAGGTTCGACTCTGCATTACAGAGTCAAAACGCACAGGTCAAACCAGCGTTATAACATCAAAACGCAGAGTTAATCTCTAAAAAACAGCACCAACTGTGCGTTTTCAGCCTTTAAACAGGCTCAACTCTGCGTTTTCAGCCTAAAACGCAGAGTTAATCTATAAAACAGCACCAACTGTGCGTTTTCAGCCTTTAAACAGCACCAACTGTGCGTTTTCAGCTTGAAACAGGCCAACTGTGCGTTTTCAGGCCAACTGTGCGTTTACAGGCTCAACTGTGCGTTTTCAGCCTGAAACAGGCCAACTGTGCGTTTTCAGGCCAACTGTGCGTTTTCAGGCCCAACTGTGCGTTTTCAGGCCAACTGTGCGTTTTCAGGCCCAGCTGTGCGTTTCCAGCCTCAGCTGTGCGTTTTCAGGTCCAGAAACGCACAGTTCGGGCCCAGAACGCTGATTTCAGCATTTTTGACTTGTTCAAGCACGATTTGAACGGTTCTAGAACCGTTTTCTCCCCAAAATTTTAGGGGATCACTACCTATCATGGAGAGATTTATGAGGGGCAGTTACACCCCATTAAACCCTCATTAGGGAGATATTTAAGGGGGCGGTTACACCCTTAATCCCCTATAAATACCTCAAAACTCAACTGAGTTCGGATCCTCTTTTTGGGTTGACTTTTTGGGGATCCCTGATCGGCCATCTTGCCGCTTTCTGCAGCAACAAGGAGCTTTGGAGATCAGCGACTTGAAGGAGCTCTTGAATCATTTTGGAAGGCTTTTATTGAAGCCTTTGAGATTATTCGGCCTTGGCTTATTAACCGAACTTTCGGTTTAAATCAACTCTTTCATAGAGTTTCAAACTCGATCTGAGTTATCAACTCGTCCAGAGTTTTAAAACTTGCTTTGCAAGTTCTTCTAAACTCGGTCAGAGTTTTCAAACTTGCCCTGCAAAGTTCTTCTAAACCCGGTCAGAGTTTTAAGACTTGCCACGCAAGTTCTCCACAGCGTCAAATCGTGAGGAGAAGACCACGTTCCAGGGAATCAAGACGTTCGGATCGTCAACGGAGAGCAAACTCGACGCGATCAATCGAGGGAGGCACTCCATCGCCACCGTGAAGAACCCAGAATTAAACAAAGAGGAGAGTCAAATTCATTCTCCTCTCTTTTGTAACCGGAATCCAAATTGTAATTGATTTTGAGAGAATACAAGCCAAATTTTTCTTTCATTGTCTTTTTACTGCAAATTTTCCAACAAACAAAAGATGGCAACTCCGCTGGGGACTAGCTTCTCTGACGAAGAAGTGGTGGTGCAATCCGACGTCAACCTCGCTGGAACAACGGTCGAAACTCTGATCATCGAGTTCGATCAAGCCAAGTTTGAGGAGGCCCTCTCCTCTGGATCCCTTAGCCACAAGGCTATGCGCAAGATCCACAAAGTTTTCGAGGAGACTAAAGCTTCAGTTGTAGCCGACTCATCTAAAGACTATCTCCCCTGGGGGTTGTACTGTTCATACAGTCCCCTCCCTAAAGGAGAAGACTTAGCTTCGGCACAATTCCCAAAAAGCCGATCCTCCAATCAACGCGAACTCCGCGTTTGCGAGCCTCAACACGTGCTCTGCATAAGCCAAGCTAAACGCAGCCCTCAGGAGTGCGTTTCCCAAATAAAACGCAGCCTTCAGAGGTGCGTTTCAACATCAAAACTCAGACCGTAAAACTGCGTTGATCTGGCAGAACGCAACTCTCAGGAGTGCGTTCAAGATCCAAAACGCAGACTTACGAACTGCGTTAACCAACAAAAACGCAACCTCCAAAGGTGCGTTTCATCAACA
>BQKN01060905.1:8690-40695 GCA_022839385.1 Asparagus kiusianus | reverse complement strand
ATCGCAACACAAATCCTTTTGTCACGTTAACATTACACCTCTGACAAAATCAACTTATCGACTCTTTTTAATATAGCGATAGGTCCACAAACTTGTCACGTTAACACTACACCTCTGACAAAATCAACTTATCGACTCTTTTCAATAGCGATAGGTCCACAAACTTGTCACGTTAACACTACACCTCTGACAAAATCAACTTATCGACTCTCTTCAATAGAGCGATAGGTCCACAAACCCGTCAAGTTAACATCACACCTCTGACGACCAAATCAACTTATCGACTCTCTTCAATAGAGCGATAGGTCCATAATATACTGTTAAGTTAACATCACACCTCTAACAGTCAAACCCCTCAATGAACTTGTTAATCCTTTTTCAAGAAGAATAACAGGTTTTCATTATAAAACCCCCAACGGATTAAAGATGCCAAGTTAACATTACACTTCTGGCGTTTTCAATTTCCTTTCAGTGTTTCGAATAACACCGAAATCCATGTCTTACACGCATGGGGAATTATATCCCGAATCCTAAGTAGGGATAAGTCAACGTCTAACACACGTCGCCGGTTAGTCTTTTTCCGTGAAAATGACAAAGTCTATGTATTCAAAATCATAGCATCAAGTCTAAGAGAGTTCATTCTCTTAGCATAACGTTACATGTGGAACGGATTTAGACAATCCACATGCTAGCCCGACTCAAACGGTAGTCGGTAAAGGCTTATCAAATCCGTTGATGGCTGAGGGTTTGCCAAAAATCCTATGCATGTTTGCAGGTTCATCAGCTTAATGGACATGAGCCGAGACTTGAAACAGATGAGCTGAAGACAAGTTTCAAAGACTTAGTCAAAAGTGCATGAAAGTCACCTACGCGACTCAAGTCAAGACGCCGAGGTCACACTCGAGTTCTAAATTTAAAAACGCCAAGGTCAAACCCACATTTCAAGTCAAAACGCCGATGTCAGACCCGCGATGCAAAAACTGAACGCCGAGGTCACACCAGCGTTCCAAATTCAACATGTAAGGGTGAGACCCGTGTCTCAAGTTTAAAATGCAGGGCTCACCCTCGCATTCCAGAAGCAGGATTATGGCGCATGCCTTCACACAGGTCCTGCGCGGCAAATCCCTTCAACCAAGCTGCCTTCGAAGCGAGTGCAGAGAACAACTCCTTTGTGACAAGGAATCAACAGCTCCAAGATCAGAGTTGAGATCCAAAGTATTCCGAAAATTCGTCCCAGTCAACCGCGAACTTTCGAAAACTTTGGAGGGGGTTCTGTAGGCTGTCTAAAAATCATAATAGATAGTTGATCCCCCATCAAACACCGATGATGGAAGTTACAATCTGACGACTTTCAGAAGGTCACAATTTGAGGACTTTCACGTAGAAGGTTACCATCTAACGACCTTCACAACAACTAATGAAAGCCCCAATTCAACAACCTTCATGATCAACATCGGGAGTTACAATCTGACGACTCTCATATTTTCAAGGAGCTAAGACGAAGGTTACAAGATGACGATCTTTGCGGCGCCCTAGCAAAAGAGACTACAAATCAACGGTCTCTTCATACTAAAAATGCAGATATCTCTCAAACCGTAAGGAATTTGGTAAAATTGACAGAGCAAACCGAACCCTATGGGGTGGGTTTGGTCGGCTCCGTCTCGTCGAGATAGCCGATTTTCATACATAATTCGTCCAATTCCGACGTACGGTTTGAAAGTTATGACCTGTTCTTCGTAGCAAGTTATGTTCTGAAGTCTGTCTGCAAGACTGGGCTTCATCAGAACATTAGACTTAGCCTGAAGCTCGCCAAACCCGCCTAAGGTTCGACTCTGCATTACAGAGTCAAAACACACAGGTCAAACCAGCGTTATAACATCAAAACGCAGAGTTAATCTCTAAAAAACAGTACCAACTGTGCGTTTTCAGCCTTTAAACAGGCTCAACTCTGCGTTTTCAGCCTAAAACGCAGAGTTAATCTATAAAACAGCACCAACTGTGCGTTTTCAGCCTTTAAACAGCACAAACTGTGCGTTTTCAGCCCGAAACAGGCCAACTGTGCGTTTTCAGGCCAACTGTGCGTTTACAGGCTCAACTGTGCGTTTTCAGCCTGAAACAGGCCAACTGTGCGTTTTCAGGCCAACTGTGCGTTTTCAGGCCAACTGTGCGTTTTCAGGCCCAACTGTGCGTTTTCAGGCCCAACTGTGCGTTTTCAGCCTCAGCTGTGCGTTTTCAGCCTCAGCTGTGCGTTTTCAGCCTCAGCTGTGCGTTTTCAGGTCCAGAAACGCACAGTTCGGGCCCAGAACGCTGATTTCAGCATTTTTGACTTGTTCAAGCACGATTTGAATGGTTCTAGAACCGTTTTCTCCCCAAAATTTTAGGGGATCACTACCTATCATGGAGAGATTTATGAGGGGCAGTTACACCCCATTAAACCCTCATTAAGGAGATATTTAAGGGGGCGGTTACACCATTAATCCCCTATAAATACCTCAAAACTCAACTGAGTTCGGATCCTCTTTTTGGGCTGACTTTTTGGGGATCCCTGATCGGCCATCTTGCCGCTTTCTGCAGCAACAAGGAGCTTTGGAGATCAGCGACTTGAAGGAGCTCTTGAATCATTTTGGAAGGCTTTTATTGAAGCCTTTGAGATTATTCGGCCTTGGCTTATTAACCGAACTTTCGGTTTAAATCAACTCTTTCATAGAGTTTCAAACTCGATCTGAGTTATCAACTCGTCCAGAGTTTTAAAACTTGCTTTGCAAGTTCTTCTAAACTCGGTCAGAGTTTTCAAACTTGCCTTGCAAAGTTCTTCTAAACTCGGTCAGAGTTTTAAGACTTGCCACGCAAGTTCTCCACAGCGTCAAATCGTGAGGAGAAGACCACGTTCCAGGGAATCAAGACGTTCGGATCGTCAACGGAGAGCAAACTCGACGCGATCAATCGAGGGAGGCACTCCATCGCCACCGTGAAGAACCCAGAATTAAACAAAAAGGAGAGTCAAATTCATTCTCCTCTCTTTTGTAACCGGAATCCAAATTGTAATTGATTTTGAGAGAATACAAGCCAAATTTTTCTTTCATTGTCTTTTTACTGCAAATTTTCCAATAAACACTTGGCTTAATCAAACTCTACTACGAGAGTTTCGACCGTTGTTCCAGCGAGGTTGACGTCAGATTGCGCCACCACTTCTTCATCAGTGAAGCTAGTTCCCAGCAGAGTCGTCATCTTTTGTTTGTTGAAAAATTTATAATAAGAAAATGAAAGAATTAAATTTGATTTATTATTTCTAACTACTTAGAAAAAGAATGTTTACAACTATCTAAATCTCGATTACAATTTGAATTTCCTGATTACAAAAGAGAAGAAAATTGATGTGAATTCTCTTCTTTGTTTAAGTCTGGATTCTTCACGGTGGCGATGGAGTGCCTCCCTCGAATGCTCGCGTCGAGTTTGCTCTTCGTTGACGATCCGAACATATTGTTTCATTGGAACGTGGTTGATTTCTCTTGATTGATATCGAGGATAACTTGCGTGGCAAGTTTAAAATTAACTCTTAACGAGTTTATGAACTCAGAGCGGGTTTTAAACTCTGTAACAGAGTTGATTTGAACCGAAAATTCGGTTAATAAGCCAAGATTGATGAAAGTTCCAAGAACAACTCTGAGGATCTTAAGATTGTCGAGATCCTTCTTCTGCCAAGAAACCTTGTGCTAATCTCCAAGAATTCTGATCCAGAAATGATAGACCTTTTGATCTCCAAAATTCCCGATCCTGAACTCAGTTGAGTTTGCCCGCTATTTATAGGGGATTTAGGGGTGTAATCGCACCCTTAAATCTCTCCTTAATAAGGGTTTAATGGGGTGTAACCACCCCCAATAAATCTCTCTATGATAGGGTGGTGATCCCCTCAAATCGTGGGGAGAAAATGGTTTCTGGAACCGTTCAACTCGTGTTTGAACGAGTCAAACGCCGAAACTGGCGTTTGGGGCCCGAACTTTGCATTTTAGACATGAAATGCAGAGATGGGCATGCGCTTAAGGCTGAAAACGCAGTGTTCGCACAACGTTATGAATCTGAGACGCAACAAGAGTTATAATAGGAATAGAAGTCCACATATCCTCAAACCCAACAAGAATTCAAGTTAAAATAAACATCTAATATAATTGGTTGTGCAAAGTCTAATGTAAGTAGAACTCTTGATCAAAATAAACCAACATAAAAAGGAACTCGCAAAACAATATATATTTGAGTATTTGATGCAACCTATAACATCAACATATGAGAGTGTTATCCTACCAAAATCTATACACTAGGGTGTTTGGTTCAATTTCTACAAATTATTGAAAATGTTTTCCCCCCCCCAAAATATGATTTCCTTGTATTTCTTAAAAAAATTATAGGAAAAGTTTTGAGAAGTTAAAAACTATCAATTTTCTTCTTTTTTTACTTTGCTTGTTTGGTTCAAAACAAGAAAATGGCTCGTAACTTTATAGAAAATAGAAAAATTTCCTATAATTTGTAGAAATTGAACCAAACATCCCTTAAATTTATAGAAAATTGCCAACTTTATGGAAAAGTGTCAATGTGGTGTCAGAATTTTAGGTGATTTTTGTTCATTTTGAGAAGAAATTGATATCTGTAAATTTTGGTACTTTTTGTACTTTACAGAAAGTATTTCTGTAATTTTTTTGAACCAAACTAGTTTACGAAAATCTACAAAAAAATTAATTACAGAATTGCAATTGTCAGACATTTTGAGAAAACTTTTCTATAAAACCGTGCAACCAAACAGCCCGTAAAAAATGAGTCACATGTTTTGAATGTGAGTTTTTTTAAAGGTAATTTTGAATTTTTAGTGAAAATTTTTTGACTTGAAAGTGGTTGATTGCAACAATAACATTTTGTTTTTTACCTTTTGTGAGCGAAAGCAAAGAGGAACGTACCAACTTAGATTATAATAAAAAATAAAGAACAAGACATGACACCTAATTAATAAAAACCAAATCCAAAGCTATAAAAACAATAAAGAACAACGAATCATATAAGAGTAAATAAAATTACAAGATTTTGAGTCTTTTAAAGCTTGAAATTATCGAACACTAAGGCTCTGTTTGGAAACCATGGTGTTTTACTTGTTTCCACGGTGTTTTTGTCAAAATCAAAACATCTTGCGTTTGTAAATCATGGTATTTTTTGAGCCAAATCATCCTCAAACAAAAATCACAGCACTTATTTCAAAACACCTAAAATATGTTTTAAGTTTGGTGTTTTGGTTTTGACTTTGAGAATATGTTAATATAATATCTAACATAATATATTAAAGTTATTATCAACATGCTTATTATACCATACTATACTATAGTTAATCTAATATATTAGTAATATTTATTAAATAATATAAAAATATTATAAATAAAATCTCTTATATAACAATATAATAATATATTAAATACTAGTATTTAATATGTTAACAATATATTATATAATAATAAAATATAAATAAGCTAATAAAAAATAATAATAAAATTATTGATAATAAATAATAATATAATAATATACTACACAATATTATACTTGCTATAAATTATTAACTTTTTAATAAATAAATTGTAATAAATTAATAATTATAAAAAATTATATAATAGTAACATATTTAAAAATAAAATAATAATATTATAATAATATATTGTATAGTAACTATAATATAATATATAAAATATTAATATATTATATAATAAATAAAATAATTTATTACTAACAAATGTTAATGTAAAAATAATATATTCATAATATAATAATATTTACTTATATCATAAATTATTAATATATTATTAAATTACTATTAATAAACTCTAACATATTAAAGACTATAATATATTACATAATATTAAAATATTTATAATATTTTAATTTATTAATAACATACTAGTAATAACATAATATTAACATTATTAATAATATTATACTATATGAAACAAAGGAAACACTAAACAAGCACTTCGATTGCTTTCGTCTTGATGTAGAACATACGACAGACATGTTTATGTCAAAGAGGAACAGTCGTAAGCTCAAATGCGGGCCTGGCCGAGAAAAATAACTTGCTACGAAGAAACATCCATGACTTTCACAGTTCGGTTTGCTTCCTCCATTTCGCCAAATTCCTTACTGTTTGAGAGATTTTTGCATTTTTGTTTGTTTTTTTACTATTTTTAGTAATGTTTTAGGAGTCTGTATTGATTAAGAAACAAATCTGATTTGATCTCAGATTTGACCGGTGGACTTTCCTAGTCATAAGGAGTCTTTTTAGGAATTTTAATATTTTAGGAATTTTTTTACTATTTTTGGTAAAGTCTGAGTCCTTGCATGGGTTTGAGTCCTTGTAGATGTATTGTTTCTTTTTTCTATTTAAGTAGAGTCTTGTAAGCCCTAGAGGCATAACTTTTAATTAATAAAATTTTGTTTTTTTTCTTCAATATTTACTTTGTGGACTCAAAGCTTTTCATGGATTCGAAGATTGTCCTTGGTGGATTCCGATGCTACTACTCCCGCGCTGCGTCACATCTTTCTATTCTCATCCTTTTCTCGCTTTTCTGAATGTTTGTGCTCCACCTGGGTATGCATGAGATAATGTCTTTCTGAATCTTGCTAAGTGATATGATATGTCGGTATTTTTGCCAATAAGTGTCACAAAATCAGTTGTCCGACCTGTTAAATATAAAAAACTAATTCTTATTCTTCAACATAACTTCAGAGTATTTTGATATAATTGTTAGAGGGGTTTTAAGATGGTATCAGAGTCTTTCTAAGGCTTATGTTTGCATTTTTTATCCCTTAAATCTTGTGGTGTTCTCTCCTCGAGACATGTCAATGGCATCGTGAGCAACATCATTATCTACAACATCTGTCTCCATCTCGTCATCTACCTCATCAATCTTAATTGCGCTTCTGATTGCTGCAGAAGCGCTAACGCAATTCCCCCCGTTCGATTGGAGACCCATAATTATTTATTGTGGAAGGCTCACTTGAAGCCTATTTTGGTAGTATATCGATTTGGTGCTACGTTGACAGCTTGTTTTTTGCTCCACCACGACATACGACTTCCTACTTTTCAAGGTAAGTAAGTTGGTGTCTCTAATCCTAATTATTATTCTTGTCTTGTTCATGATTAGATGACTTTAGGTTGGTTATTCAACTCCATCTCTGACTCACCATCTACTCTATCTTCATATCCATCTAACCATTATATCAAGACTCCAAAGTTATTGCAATGTTAAGAATTACATTATCACATTCTAAGATATCACTGTCTACTTCAAATGACTACTTACTTTTCAAGCTTTTGATTTAGGGGATCTCAGACTTTGTTTTTATTAAATTGAGGGGGGGTAGTTATTGAAACCATCAATGTCCTAACTATTTGGATAATTTTCACTAAAAAGTAGTTGATGGACCATTATTTTAATCATAACCGTTAATTATCTGATGGGTGATTGTGATACATTTTAAATCTAACACTCAACGCGTCCTATGAAGTGCACATATTTCTAATTTGCATTCTAAGAAAAAATCATAACCACCCACTAGATGAACAATATTTGTGACTAAGTAGTGGTCCCTTTATTATTATTATTATTATTTGATAGCGATGAGGATCCAAATTCATATAATAGCTGGTTTTGATTTTTCTTTAGATGTTAATACATTCTTAAAAGCTCTATAACTATTAGACAAAAACTCTAAAGTTTATGATGATAGTTGAGGATAATAGTTTTATATTCTAATATGTCTACAAAGGATGAGTACCAGTTGCTCGGATACAATATTCAAGTCACTAAGTATTATATTAGAACAACGAATTTGTGGTAAATCTGATGTAGGACGCATAATGAGAAAATTCATAGAGAAGTGGGATCTTTATCAGTCAAATGTAGATATGAATGGATTACTGACTTATCCACAAAGAAACGACCATATTTCCCAATTTGGAAAACAGATTCTAACACATTATATATGTGTAGGCATCAAAAATTGCCTATAGGTCTCCACGAACAGATCCGCGCTAAGAAAAGACGATGAACGTCACTATCCGGTTCACAGAAACTTGATTGACGTCGACGAACGCCTAAAGTGGATCGACGAACTACGTGGAGTAATGAAGTTTCAGAATAATGAGGATACGAACTGATTGGGAACCTCGTGTCGTTCACAAACGGCGAAATACCCTTCGTTCTCATTTATTTCATATTTGATCTAATCATTGGAGCTTATAGAAATCCTCGTCGGCTTTCCAACGCACTTTGAATCGCTCAAATCCGAGTTCGGATGAAGAAGTTACGACGGAAACGGACAAACGTACAAAAAGAGCGTCTCAGCGTGAGTTGAGACACCCCGAGGTGTCTCGGCACAAGCGAGACACCCAAGGGTGTCTCGGCCTGGCTGAGACACCCTGGGGTGTCTCCAGCCCCTAAAAACGTCTGTTATGCGGTTTTAACTACCCGGATCTCCTTGAAGCCTATAAATAGAGCCCCTAGAGTCTTATTTTTTCAGATCTGGAATTCTCGAGCGTTGGCGAAGCCCTGCCGGATTGAAGATCAAAAGTGCACGAATTTCAGAGAGGAGGAGGAGTAGAGATCTAATCGAGTTCGTCGGCATAAAGAAGAGGAGCTCGTCATATCTTCAGTTCCCCGGGTCCGTTCCTTAAGATTATCTCATTGCGATAATCTTAAGAAGAGCAAATCTCGCCGTTGTCGAGATAAGCGCTACGGTTTCTTGATTTCTTCGCGAATCAACGAAGCTCTGCCTGATTTTTTAGCAATCAGATCTGATCAACGGTGGTCCACGGATATCAACATCCCCGTCACAAGCCAAGATCCCACGCAAGCAGAAGACCGATAAACGATCTCTGCGCTGTTTGAAGAGAATTGTAATTTTGTTTTGTTTTCATTGTGTAAAGATCTTATAAAAAGACTAATTTTTGTTTTCGTTGTAAACGTCTAAAGTTTGTAATGAATCCCGCAATGAAACAATCAACTTTCTCCGCAAACAAGCTGGCGACCACAGTGGGAGCCAACAGCCTCGCTGCCGAGGCTGTCATGACGCAGCCGACGATCAAGATCCCGGTGTTCGAAGAGGTTGAATACGAATTCGACCAGCAGAAATTTGAAGAGTACATCTACTCCTCCTCCTCCAGATCTGCTCCTCCTCATAAGCGCAGGAAGATCTCCTCCTCCCAGAAGATCTGTCGGTCTCCAGATCTGAAGACCAAAGAAGTCAATCTTCATGTCATCGCTGCCACAGTTGCACCTTGCAACGATCCGCCGGCGTCCAATGAGACCAGATCTGCAGATCTGAACTCCTTCGCAATCAAGGAGTCGACTGCTGAAGGCGCGCTAACTCTATTAAAGAGAGCACGTCAAAGGAAACGCCAATGCCTCGCGCGCTAATTCGTCAAGGCTTTGGATTAGGTGGATGGACTCCATTACCAAGCAGATCGGGAGTTCAGAAAACGCCAAGTGGTTAATCTGTCGCCACGACTAGCATCGGAATCCCCCTCTCGACCTCCAATTAACGAATGGGTTAGTGTCAAACGGACCCGCTCTACTCTCGAGGAGCGAATCCAGAAGCGCCGCGCCTTGTTTGCGCATGCCCGGACCCTTGTGCGAAAAGCACAGGAAGTGCAAAAGGAAGAGGCAGTTAAGAGATCGCCAAGATCTAAACAAGTTTGGATACCAAAAGCTAAATCAACGCCTAAGGCGAAAACAAACAGAGCTATCATTAAGCCTTTGTCGACTTCAGATCCCGAACCCCCGATAAAGCCCCACTGTAGCGTGGATTTCCCCAAGTTCAGGATTCCTCTGAAGGATCGCCTCGGTTCTCTACCCGAAGATCAAGGCAAAGTGCCTATTAAGGAACGCTGGGGACCATTAAAGGAACCCCGAGCAAACATCCAGACTGGGGGTCGTACGCGACCTCCTAACAAGTTGGTTTCTGCAACGGCCCGCTTGGGGGTGCGTACAGAAAACCAGGAGCCCGTTAAGGTTTCACCCTCACAAAGGTGTGATTCCAAATGTGTGACTCCCACAGACACCAACAAGGCGATGTTTACTCAGAGGAAAACACGTCAGACAGATGAACGCATTATACCTGAGAATTCATGTAAACAGCCGATAGGTTGCTCTGACCGCAACGTCGATGAGTTGTACTATCGGACTGGGGGTACGAATAAATCTCGAAAGAGAGGTATCTAAAAATCGGACTCTCACAGTCCGTGTACCAAACTAATCAGGGCAGTATTATCAGCGTGTAGCTGCCCTAAGACCGCTCCACGGAGGGTCTCGATATTCGAGAGTATCTCCGCAGAAGCATTAAAACCCAAATTAAGGCGCTTTAGCAAGAGGCGATCAGCCAATCGAGACGACGAACTCCCAGCATTCACCATCAATATGGTTGATGAGGGGAAGTCTCCGATTACTTCTAACCCCGATTTCTCCCCAGGAAAGAGAGTTAATTCGGGGATAGCCCAACTAATGTCTCGGCTTCAATTAGAAGCCGTCGGGCCTGAACAATCCGTAGTCATCGCCAACGTGACTGATAACAGGAAATCTACCCGACCTTCTGATTCGGACCCCCTCATGTCACATCGTCTAACTCGGCTACGTGCAGGGACTATTAGACGTAGAGATTATTTGAGGATGACCAGAGGACTATCCTCGGACGATGAAGCGTCAGACGCTTGCTCGGCAGTCGCTTCAGAAGCCACCGTATCCAGTCCCGGACAATCTCGTGAGGTGTTTATGATCAACACCGAGGAAATAGCCAAAATGGTTGAGGATGCTTTAGCTAAGCAGAAAGAAGCATTCAAGATCGAAGTAGAAATGGCTATGCAGGAGATGAGACAAATGCACGACCAACAAATCAGAGCTTTATCGAATCAGCTAGGTGAGTCCATCCGTCGCAGTACTGCTAAGCAAGCAGGTAGCGATTCAGATGTGGATGAACACAACGCTGGGGGTGGTCCCACTAAAAATAACGACGCTGGAGATGGACCCACCAATAATGATAACACTGGGGGTGGCCGCATTATTCCTCTCGAAAATTGTCCAAAACAGGATATAGATGAGGATGAAAAGATGAAGGACCTCGAGAGCAAAATTAACGCTTTAATGTCTGCTCAAGAGGTAAAGAAGACCGGTATTCCGTGTCCTTACCCGAAAGAGTAGGATTTGATCCCGTATCCGGCAAAGTTCAACCTAATCAACTTCACGCCGTTCGACGGGAAGGGCTCGTCCACTCAGCATCTAATCTACTTCAAGTCCCACTTGGGCATGATTTCTGGTAACGAGCCCTTGATGGTGCGGTCGTTCGTTGGCACCCTTCGCGCGCCTGCCTTCGATTGGTACCACGTCTCAAGCCCGGAAGCATCAACAGCTGGGAGGACCTGGAGAGCATGTTCCTCGCTCATTTCTTCGATGATGACGCCGAAGTGTCGATCAGGACACTTTTTGATGAGAAACAAAAAGACGAAGAGTCGGTGGATACCTTCATCAAACGCTTCCGCAATCAGGCAATGAACTGCAAGGATCCCGTCACGGAGGAATTCATCTTGCAAACCTATTATAACAACTTGTCCATTAACATCTTGGACGTTATGGGAGTAGAGCCGTTCAATACCTGGAAAGATTTGAAGGTGCGCGGCGAGCAGGCCGAATGTTTCCTCAGAAGGAGGAAGGTCAAAAGAAGTCAAGCGATGGCTAACCCTCTAAATCGAGTCTCGTTTCCCATGAAGAAGGGAAGACGCCTACAACAGTTGTTGATGTTAATCAGACGTCGCAACAGCAGCCCCGATGTGACGCCCCTGGGTTCACACAAGGCTGCAGTCCAAGGTGAAACCAAGAATGTCAAACCTGCCATGCACTACACCGTGCAATAACATGTTTCACCATCACAATTAACATCTATCTAGTAGAATCAATAACAGGTGTAGGTACAAAAGCAAGTAAAAGATAATACTCGAATAACTGATGAAATCTGAATGATCAAATAGATATCTCACCATCCAACAAATGGGAATACATAAACAATGTCAGAATAGATAAACAGGGGTACTGAACAAGTCTCAAGTACAAACATCTGACCAAAAATGAAAATAAGGCACACAGCCTTTACAACTTCTAAGAAATAGTTCTCAATGTCTAATCATCTACTACTGTGGAGCTCAAGATACAAAATGCATAACAAAATGTAAAAGCTGAACACTAAAGTGATCCGCTATCCACCTGCGACACTCCGTGCTCCTGGCTCGTGACCTGAAAGGGGGAGGGACAACGAGCGTCAAAGCGCTAGCGAGTAACATCACAACCAACCCCCAAGGGAGTAGGGCTCGTTGTATATGAAAATACAGATAATATATAAATAGATCTAAACTTATTGATCGTACGAAATAAGGGTTTAAGTATTTAAGAATCTACAACACGAGAATAGGTACGTCGAGCGAAATAATCCAAACAAGGAAACCCTCATGTATATACCTTACATCTCAAATTGTAAACTCCTAAATACCAAACCCACGGATCTAGTACAATAACAATGATAAAAGGAACTCAACGAACATCAGAGCATAATTACAGTGCTGTAACATAGTCAACATGAATATCACAATATTTATTACATGAATATTGTGTCAAAACCTTCATAAGTGTCATACCAAGTCTACAAAAATCAGTATGTTGTGAAGCGTGGTACAATAATCACATGCAGGGTTAAGAACCATGTCCGATACAAGAACTAACTACCGAAGTTTTCCAAACTCATAGTATAAGTGTCAATTGTCCAACACGAGGACTGAGAGGGATTATAGTCCAACACGAGGACTTCTTATGGATTATAGTCCAACACGAGGACTGTAGAAGTGGTAAAAGATTTGCTACGATACTTGTAGTAGAATCTAATCATCAACATCATAACCAAAACAGTGTATATGTCTCAAATTTATACCCTCAGGTCATCTATCATGCATAGACACGTAGTGGGACTAATAGCCAGGTCAGATAAACCAGACAAACCCCCGAATGGGAGTAAAAATACTCAAATACACCAAATCTGGAAATCTGGAACAGGGAGTCGTCGGTCGACCGGTCCGGTCGACCGAGCTCTGATACAAAGTCAGGATGGTCGACCGAAAAATAACGCGGTCGACCGAATAATGACGCGGTCGACCGAAAAAAATGCTTCGGTCGACCGAAATCCAAACGCGGTCGACCGAACCCCTAACTCGAGCTCAGCGGTCGACCGCGTCGGTCGACCGCCGAGCGGACAGAACCCTGCCTGGGTTCTGTCAGCTGCTGAAACCTGGAACTAAAAATTTGATTTTCTTTGCGATAATTTTTGCTGAAACAAACCCAACATCATACTGAATATAAACAACCAAAATCAGATTTTGAAACTACTCTTTTAATAATCAAATCATTAAAGAATAAACCAAAACGTTTAGATAGGTTGTAAAAAAAACGTTTTAAACTTCTGTTAGATAAACTTTCAAATCCAGATCTCAGAAAATAACATGAGAGATTGATTCTTAAGGTTCCTATTACTGAGAACTCATTTTTGTACGAAAATAATGCTTGGGCTCATCAGAAATCTCATGAAAATCACAATAAAAATAGTGAAAACAAGGGGGTGAGGGATTGGGCGAGATGATACTCGCCTTGGGTGCTGAGGGAAGCCCTAGATCCGAAATAGGTCGATCCCCTTGCTGGAAAACCCAGATCCTGCTGAAAAATATCCCCAAGAGCTGCTCCAGATCTCCCAAGTCCAAGCTGGGGTTGAAGGAAGAAGAGGGAGGCTAGGGTTTTGGGTCTGGGGTTCACAGGATCTCAGTTGGGTTGAGTTGGTATAAATACCAGCTCCCCAACCTGACCCGAAACCCAATAGCCCAAAGAAAACAAAACCCGACCCCAAAACCTGAAACAACCCTCTGATCGCTGATCGGTCGACCGCGTCGGTCGACCGATCAGCACTAAAATACCTGCTGAGGGCATTTGACTTGCTGATCGCCAACTCACTCGATTTCTCTCACTTGTATATACCCGTTGGGTTCCCAAACACTGATAAACATATATATCTTATATTTATATGGTTATTCGCCACACGGGAAAACATTTACTATAGATAATTCACACATGAGTATACATATATACTATAGAAATTATTCGGGGTTTTACACCCGAAGACAGCAGAAGACTTCGGATCAGAGGCTCCAAAAAGAGTTCTCATTCAAGGACGAAGATGTTCCAGCCATCTTCGAGACCCTTCTCGAAAACAACAAGATCAAGCTACCACTCATCGCAAATCAGGAGGAAGCTGACGATACTACGGATCCGAAGTACTGCGCGTACCACAGGAGGATCCTTCATCCCACCAAGGCCTGCTTTACTTTAAAGAATATCATCCTGACCTTGGTTGAAGCCGGCGTCATAACGCAAGGGTAAGCCAATTGAAAACGGCAAGACTCCGACAAGTATAAGAATATAAATTGCTTCTCAACACTCCGAAGAGTATACGAGTATAAACTGCTTCTCAATCCTTCAATCGGTATATGAGGTTAAACTGCTCCCTGATACTCCAATAGGTATATGAGTCTAAATTGTTTCTCACACTTGATGGGAAGTTCCTGGAGAATTTTTTACATGTAATATTCTTAAGGATAACCTGATCATGTAACTCACTATGATGTTAGACTCAGTTTCGCGAAGGAAGCTGGGGGTGGATGATTCATGTAGCGGGAAGTTCCCGGAAGAATTTTTACATGTAATTTTCCTAGGGATAACCCGATCATTACAAATAAAGTGATAAACACTAAACCCACCGTGATTTCCGAACACTCTTTTGCTGAGATAAGGTTCGATCACTTCGTTGGATTAATCATCCCTCATAAAACTCTCATTGGTGTTTGACGACTCACAGTCTTCCACCACAAAACCCCCCACTGATCAAATCAATTGACGGTGGGTCCACTAAAATTTCTATCCGCCAATTCATGACAATTTGCAAAGCTTGACGTGTTAAGTCCTGATCACTTAACATCAAAATCCTCCATCGAGTGGCTAGTACAAACCAGTATTTCTACTGGCTACTCTCTTTGTTTTCAGGTCAAACCTATAAAAGTTAGGCCCAAAGCCAGATTCCCCCTCTCGATTCCTTCCATGAATGAGAGGTCCACTTTCAAATTGAGCAATCAAACCTATAAAAGTTAGGATTGTCTCCAACTTTACTTAGTCAAACCTGCAGATAGTTAGGACTAAGATTGAGTTATCCCTTTCGATAAACGAAAGACTTCCATCTTTTCCTTTTTCAGCCAAACCTATAAAAGTTAGGGTCGAAATCGGAATTTTTCCTCAATAAATGAGGAACTCTTTTCTTGGATCAAGCAACCAATCCTATAAAAGTTAGGGTTACTTGAATCTTTTCGATTCTCGGAGTGGAAATCCCACTCCTAGTTTCATCTTTCCGGATTCTGGGGGTGGAGATCCCACTTCGAGTTTCCTTTCCAACTGAAGATAAAATATAAAATTCTTCCTCTTCGGTGCCGGGAGATAGAATATAAAATTCTTCCTCTTCTATTTTGGGTTCGTCTTTACCTTGAGAAAAGACACAATTATCAACTTCAAATCCGTACATTCTATGCACGGGGAACTTTATCTCGACTCCTAAATAGAGATAAGCATACGTCTAACACACGTTACCGGTTTAATCTTTCACCGATTGAAGAAGACACCAGAATTCCAGTCTGAGGAATTTTATCCCGAAGCCTAAGAAGGGATAAGTCAGCGCCTAACACGCGTTGCTGGTTAGTCTTTGACCGTAAGAGAGACAAAAGCCTACATATTCGATATTGTGGCAGGTTGTTATTCATAACACCAAAATCCGTGCCTTACATGCGCGGGGAATTTTATCCCGAATCCTGAGTAGGGATATGTCAACGCCTAACACGCGTTACCGGTTAGTTCTTAACCGTAAAAAGAACCAAAGCCCACATATTCGACATCGTGGTAGGTTGTTATTCATAACACCAAAATCCGTGCTTTACACGCATGGGGAATTTTATCCCGAATCCTAAGTAGGGATAAGTCAACGCCTAACACGCGTTGTCGGTTTAGTCTTTCACCGATTGAAGAAGACACCAGAATTCCAGTCTGGGAACTTTTATCCTGAATCCTAAGTAAGGATGAGTCAGCGCCTAACACGCGTTGTCGGGTAGTCTATTCCCGTGACAAAGATAAAGTCTACGTATTTAATATCGTAGCATCAAGTCTAAGGGAATTCATTCCTTCAGCACAACATCACATGCGGAACGGACTTAAAACAATCTGCATGTAAGCCCGATTCAAACGGTAATCGGTAAGAGCACGTCAAATCCATTGAAGGCTGAGGATTTGCCAAAAATCCTAAGTCAACGTCTGATACACGTCGATGTTTAGTCTTTTCACAGGAGAAAGACGAAGTCTACGTATTCAATATCGTAGCACTAAAAGGGTTAACTCTTTTAGCTTAACGTCACATGCGGAACGGACTTAAACAATCCGCGTGCTAGCCCGACTCAAACGGTAGTCGGTAAAGGTTCATCAAACCCGTTGATGGCTGAGAATTTACCAAAAATTCTATAAATACGAGTCATTGACGCATCAACTCCATTAGTTGGTCTCGTGACTTGAGTATCCAATAACATTAAGATAAGATCCACACATGCAGATGAATCAGCTTTAACAGTTGGTCCTGCAGCCCCGATATTTGAGACCGCTACGCTCCAATACCTTAAGAGCTTAAACTGTGTATACTCCAGCAAACGCACAAGTATAAACTGTGTTAACGGCGTTCAAAACCCTAAGGTCAACGCGTAACCCTAGGTCAACGCCATTCAACGCGTTGCGATCAAAAAGTCAACGTACGACGTTCAAAACCCTAAAGTCAACGCCGGTCAACGCGTAACCTTAGGTCAACGCCAATCAACGCGTTGCGATCAAAAAGTCAACGTACGACGTTCAAAACCCTAGGGTCAACGTCGGTCAACGCGTAACCCTAGGTCAACCCCAATCAACGCATTGCGATCAAGAGTCAATGTGCGACGTCCAAAACCCTAGGTCAACGTCAGTCAACGCGTAACCCTAGGTCAACGCCAATCAATGCGTTGTAGTGAAAGAGCTAGTGTGACGGAAATAGTCAATTCAATGATATGAGCCAAACCCAACTCACCGATTTTAGACTCGAGACTCCGACGACGGCCAGACGATGAACGCAGCGTCGGAAGGACTTCGGCTATTCGTCAAAGCATCGAATAGACTGAAAATCGAAGGAGCCAAGAGTTGAAGCTAACTACAGGTCCTTTACGCCAACTGAAGGTTAGACCAATCACATCCAAAGTATTCCAGCCTCTTCTATAAAAGAAACGAGTCTGGAACGCTTTGGAGGGGGTATCTGTAGGCATCAAAAATTGCCTATAGGTCTCCACGAACAGCTCCGCGCTAAGAAAAGACGATGAACGTCACTATCCGGTTCACATAAACTTGATTGATGTCGAAGAACGCCTAAAGTGGATCGACGAACTACGTGGAGTAATGAAGTTTTAGAATAATGAGGATACGAACTGATTAGGAACCTCGTGTCGTTCACAAACGGAGAAATACCCTTCATGTCTCATTTATTCCACAGATGATCTAATCATTGGAGCTTATAGAACTCCTCGTCGGCTTTCCAACGCACTTTGAATCGCTCAAATCCGAGTTCGGATGAAGAAGTTACGGCGGAAACGGACAAACGTACAAAAAGAGCGTCTCAGCCTGAGTTGAGACACCCCGAGGTGTCTCGGCACAAGCGAGACACCCTGGGGTGTCTCGGCCTGGCTGAGACACCCTGGGGTGTCTCCAGCCCCTAAAAACGTCCGTTATGCGGTTTTAACCGCCCGGATCTCCTTGAAGCTTATAAATACAGCCCCTGGAGTCTCATTTTTTCAGATCTGGAATTCTCGAGCGTTGGCGAAGCCTTGCCGGATTGAAGATCAAAAGTGCACGAATTTCAGAGAGAAGGAGGAGTAGAGATCTAATCGAGTTCGTCGGCATAAAGAAGAGGAGCTCGTCAGATCTGCAGTTCCCCGGGTCCGTTCCTTAAGATTATCCCGTTGTGATAATTTTAAGAAGAGCAATTATCTCGGCGTTGCCGAGATAAGCGCTAGGTTTCTTGATTTCTTCGCGAATCAATGAAGCTCTGTCCGATTTTTCAGCAATCAGATCTGATCGACGGTGGTCTACGGATATCAACATCCCCGTCACAGGCCAAGATCCCGCTCAAGCAGAAGACCGATAAACGATCTCTGTGCTGTTTGAAGAGAATTGTAATTTTGTTTTGTTTTCATTGTGTAAAGGTCTTATAAAAAGACTAATTTTTGTTTTCGTTGTAAACGTCTAAAGTTTATAATGAATCCCGCAATGAAACAATCAACTTTCTCCGCAAACAATATGGAAATTGTCTGTTAATGAGACGAACCATCTAGATTGATAGATTTTTGAATTCACATCAGCATCACTGAAAATAATTAGATTCTATTTATTTTTACTAATAAAGTTGAAGTCAGTTAAGATTAGGAAACAAATTTAATGTTGGAGTCAATTTAGATTAGGAAATAAATTTAATTTTGTTTTATGATTCGTTTTCTTTGTTATAGCGAGTCTGTTTAGAGTAAGATTTAATACTTTCTATTTTGTATAATTCTAGTCTTATTAGGAGCTTATTTTATTTTTATAAGAAGAGTCATTTAATCCTAGAGTCATTAGATAACTTTTCATCAATAAAATTTCCTCTTTATTATATTTTCTTCATAGATTTATGGATTCGAAGATCGTTCTTTGTGGATTCAGGGAACAACTCTTGGTGGATTTCGAGGTTTATTACTTTCGCGTTGTATTAATTGTTATCGGAGCCCCATTTTTTATCCGATTGTGACGACAAAGTCCTATTACCCAAAATCAAATTAAGACTCACATAGACTGACTTGGGTTGACTATAGAGCGTTTGAACCTAGGATGAGTTCGAAATCACGTGATGGTCGTGAAAGGCGTGATAGGACTCCGTATGAAGAATTTAATTACGATTTCGATGAGTATGATGCCCTGCACTGAAATCGTAGCCATATAGGTTATTCAAGATGGGATATTTATGATACTAAAAACATAATGGTTGATTTACCATCTTTCAATAGAAAACTTCATGAAGAGGATTTTCTTGAATAGATTGATGAGGTGGAGAAATTTTTTGAATACTTAGAAATCGCAGAAGATTAAGCGAGTAGCCTACCGACTAAAGGGTAAAGTGGCTTTTTGGTGGCAATCATTATGCAAAGATCGAGCTCTTCAGCGGAAGCAAAAAATCTTATCATAGGCAAAGATGAAGGAATTGCTGAAAGCTCGTTTTCTTCCTATCTATTATTATGTGTTCAATCAATAGCCTAGTTCACACTCTAACTATTGTCATGGAAGGATTAAGTAGCCCCAATTGATCCTGAGCAAGATCCTAGAGTTGGGAAGAGCATTAAAGCAGCAACAAAGAAAGAAGAACCACCTCCTGAGCACAACATCATCCGCACAAAATGCATTGTGATGCAAAAGATTTGTGATGTTACCATTAACAATCGCAATAGCAAGAATATTTTCTCCCAGAGTATGGTGCATAAGTTAGGTATGAAGACAGAGAAATACTCACTTTCCTGCAAGATCGATTGGATTCGCAAGGACAATAATGTGTGAACAGATGTGGTGTGTTGGGTATCTTTTTCTATCGGTCTTAACTATGTCGATGAGGTATGGTGTGACGTGGTTGAGATGGGTACTTGTGATATGCTTTTAGATAGGTCATGACAGTTTGATGTTGGTGCTACCCATAGGAGCAGAGACGATGCTTATATCTTCAAGAATGATGGACATCAAAAAATTACACTCATGCCTCTTCCAGAAAAGGAGTTATCCTTGATAGAGACTACTAAGAAGAAAAAACTTTTGGTGGTAGACAACGAGGATTTAACTGAAGACATGAAACAATCTAAAGAAGTTTATAACTTGATTGTAATTAGAATAGAGGAACTTGCTCTGTTAAAATTCCTACTAAGGTGCAAACACACGTTATGCATGACATTCATCATACTGACTGTGATATGATAGTAAAGATGGATATTATGTATGATATTTCCAAAGAGGTTGTGAGCGATATTGCACATATTAATGTTATCCCGATGGAGGAAAATGATAAAATAGAGAGTGAAGCAATTAATGATATGTGTGAATTGCTTTGTGGAGGGCCCAAAACAAAGGAGATGGGTACGAGAGAAATTTTTCTTTTGAAATAAATAGTGTTAATGATTTCTACAAGATTGATATGAAACTTTAGGGAAAAGACTATGAAAAACAACAAGAATAATATTTGGAGAAGTTTTTCAAGCCAACTTTAGATCCACATACCGTCAGTTACATAAACATGATGTGAGAAAGATTTATGCATAAGTTTGATTCAGAAAATCCCTACTCAAGGAGATAAAAGAACAATCAAAAAAGGTTAATGCTAAATACAAGGCGGAAGATGATCGACATAGTAGAAGAAAAATATTTATCGAAGAAGCTACTATTCAAGCAAATATAACCTCGGGGAGGAGCTTCTTTCAATAAGGGACACTAATGTAGGATGTATAACGAGCAAATTTATGAAGAAGTGAGATTTTCCGAAGTGAAATACCGATATGTATAAATTATTAACTTGTTAATAAAGAAATGACCATATTTCCTAATTCAGAAGGCAGATTCTAACATAATATTATAAATGAAAATGGCGTATAATTGACGATACGAAGTCATCTACATTGACAGGTTTTTGAATTCGAATCAGTATCGCTGATTTTTGGCAAATATCCCAGAATAATTAGTTTTAATCTATTTTTTGTAATAAAATTGGAGTCAATTGAGATTAGAAGTAAATTCAATGTTGGAGTCAATTTAGATTAGGAAAAAAATTTAATTTTGATTTATAATTTGTTTCCTTTGTTATATTGATCTTTTTAGGGTAAGATTTGATACTTTCTATTTCTTTGTAATTCTAGTAGGCTTATTAGTAGCTTATTTTATTTTTTATTTGAGAAAAGTCATGTAACTCTAGAATTATTAGATAAATTTTCATCAATAAAATCTCCTCATTATTATATTTTCTTCGTGAATTGAAAGTTATTTGTGGATTTGAAGATCGTTCTTTGTGGATTCGAGGAACAACCATTGGTGGATTTTAGGGTTTAATACTTCTGCACTGCGTTATAATCGTGGAGAATTATATTTTTATAGTCTAACACGCCAAAGTAGGATCTGTTTTTATTGAGATACGAGTATAATGCACGTGAAATTACATGTTTTAATTTTTAATTTTTTTAATTTGTATAGTAAAACTATATGTTAATAAATTAAATTTTATTATAAGATG
Source organism: Asparagus kiusianus (assembly GCA_022839385.1). NCBI lineage: Eukaryota > Viridiplantae > Streptophyta > Magnoliopsida > Asparagales > Asparagaceae > Asparagus > Asparagus kiusianus. The sequence continues at coordinate 19,191 of BQKN01060905.1, read as the reverse complement.
GCTTAAAAAGAAATGCATGAATCAATTATTATTGTGTAGTTATTGTAATTTAATATTTTCTTATAATGATCGCCTAGTGTTAATCTTTTTTAAATAAATCTTTAAATCTAAAATTCTTCTTAAATAAAACTGTAAATTCTATAAATTCTCTTAAATATGCAACTCTAACTAAAAAGTTGTTAACTTAATTCTAAATTAACTATGCTGCATTAATCTTACTAGCTTTTTCCTGATGTTTCCTCGATAGTTATCCTTGATACCCGCAACATAATATAATAGTTACTTCTCATTATAATTATTTAATAGGATAAATTACACTAAGCCCTTATTAACTTTCAGCCTATATGAACTTTTAGAATTATACTAAAACCCTAATGATTTTTCTATTTCAAAGAAGACCTCTAACAAATTTTTGAATTTTACAGATAACCCCTATAAATTAGAACCAGATAACAACCAGAAAATGGCATAAAAAGACATTTTGAAAGCTATTGGGGGTTTGGTGTAATTTATCTAAAGAACAATGGGAGCTTTCTGTAAAGTTATTACAGGTTTATTATGATTTTAAAAGTTCATAAGGTCTTACTGTAGTTTATCGTATTTAATATTATAATTCTTAGTCCAAATGATACTGTTAAAATAATTATATTGTTTATATACTATTAAAATATTTATCTAATTTGATTTCTTAAATATGCTGTTAAAAAATTTAGTACTATAAATATTTCAAAAAAATTATTATATTATCATTAACAATTAATAGTATTATTATTAATATTAAATAATTTTTTTGTAAAAAGGATAGTTTTCAATCATTACCAAGTATAGATTATTTAATATCATGTAATAATATTTGAGAAATACTCTAAAATAATATTAAATTATTTATTTTATTTATTTAATAATATAATACTAAATAAATAGTGTAATTCGTAATTTACTTGATATTATTAAAATTGTTACACTATTTATGTGATTCAAAATTTATTCTATTTATTTTGTTGCTCATTGAATTATAGTATAAGTACTAACAGTATTAAGTGATCTAATTGTTCTATTTATACTATTATTTTAATTATTTTATTATAATTCGTAAATAATTATTATAATAATCTAATTGGTTACTACTAATAATTGTGTATAACTTACTTTATATTTTATTTTATTTTATTATTTTTAAACAATTAATAGTTATAATTTTATTAATAATTATAATTATTTAGGAAGATGAGAAGGTGCATAATTAATAAAAGGTTATATTTATTTAATAAAAGATTAATTAGAGATAGTGACATAGTTATTATAATTTATCAAAATTTGAGAGGCCAAAAAAAAATTAAAACCTTTAACACCCCAATCTTCTTTTTAAAGCAGTGTAGATTATTAATAATTAATAGCTGGATGAATGTTTGGTATGAATTTGAAGTTGGTCAAAATGAATCGCTACCGACTTCAAGCATTCGGAATAGCGCCGATCAGATTTACAATTCCGAAAACTCACCGACAGGGCCGGCCCTACCCTTAGGCAACTAAGGCAGTTGCCTTGGGCCTCGTTTTGGGTAGGGCCCTCATTCCCAAACATAATGCTATAGTTTAAAAGCCTAGGACCCAGCCAAAAACCCTAATCCCAATTTTCTTTCTCCCTCCCATTCTATTCTACTGAGTACCTGTACCGCCGCCTCCTCTCTCTCTGACTCTTTGTCTCCCGTGCTCGGTCTCCCCAACGGCCAACGCGGCAACGCCCAATCCAAGCTGAGCTCGCCTCCTCCCCCACTCTAGTCCTACCGATCCGACTCCGCTCCGGCTCCGGCTCCGCTCTCCAGCGGCTCCGGCTCCGCTCTCCAGCGGCCCAACGCGGCAACCGGCAACGCCCCAGGCCCAGGCCCCCAACCACCGGTGCCTTTGCTCCGATCCGACTTCCCACCGCCACTGGCTCTGCTCCCAGCTCCGATCATTCAGCATCCCACTGCACCGCGACGCCCCGCCTCCGCCGGACCAGTCACCTCCGTCGGCGTAGCTCCTGCTCCGCCCCGCCAGCCGTAAGCCTCCAGTCCACGCCTGACGCCGCATATCTCGCGGGCAGTGGGCTCACCGGCCACCGCCTTCGAATCTGGGTTCAATTTTTCTAACTAAAATCTATTTAATTTTCTTTATCATTTATTCATATTAATTTTATGCTTAATTAGTTAATTAGAAATAGAAATACTGTAGATATACATTGAAAGCTTTTTACTTGGTATTTTATATTTTTAAAGCATGCCTAATAGAAAATATGAAAGTGGTTGTCAAAAATTGAAGAAAAGAAAAAGAGTTGAAAAATTAATTCGATCTCAACAAGGAGCTCTTGATAAATTTGTTTTTAGTAATAAAGATAATATTACATCAACTTCAACAGAAGAAGAAATAATAGATGATTCTTTACTTGAGAATGAATTAGAAGAATATGTTGAGAATTTAGAACAAAATAATGATATTAATGATAATAATATTCAAGAAGAAAAAGCTAATACTCCTAATGGTAATGAAGAATATAAAGAAAATTCACATGAGGGCCAAGAAAAAAATTTAGAGATGAATGGGATATCAAATTCAAATATTTATGATCCTGGACAATGGAAATGTATTGATCAAAATTTTATAGATCTAATAGTTGAAAAAGGTCCAATTAAATATGAAGAAATAGATTTTCCCAAAGATGAAAATAATAGACACTTTTCTACATCATATTACATACAAAAATTGTCAAATGGAGAAAAACATGAAAGAAGGTGGTTAGTTTACTCAAAAGATTTAGATAGAGTTTTTTGTTTTTGTTGCAAATTATTTAGTTTAAAATCTAGTACAAGTCAGTTAGTTAACGAAGGTACTAGAGATTGGAAAAATCTTGGATATAAAATTAAAAGTCATGAAACAAGTCATGAACATATCACTAATATGTGTAAGTGGGTGGATTTAGAAATAAGATTACAAAAAAATAAGACAATAGATAAAAACATTCAAGAACAAATTAATAAAGAAAAAGAACACTGGAAAAAAGTTTTGCTAAGACTTATTGCTATAGTAAAACATCTATCAAAAAATAATCTTGCATTTCGAGGAACAAAAGAAAAGATATATAAAAAAAATAATGGAAACTTTTTAAGCTTAGTTGAAATGATAGCGGAATTTGATCCCATAATGCAAGAACATGTTAAACGTATTCAAAAAGGTGAAATTCAAAATCATTATCTTAGTCATAAAATGCAAAATGAACTAATAGAGTTGCTAGCTTCTGAAATTAAACAAATGATCAATAAAAAAATTAAAAGAAGCAAAATATTTTTCAGTTATCCTTGATTGTACTCCAGATGCAAGTCATCAAGAACAAATGTCTCTTATTTTAAGATGTGTTGATACTTCAACAAGTCCAATAAAGATTGAAGAATACTTTTTAGAGTTTTTAAAAGTAGATGATACTTCGGGAAAAGGCCTTTTTGATGAACTTTTAAATATTTTGGAAAAATATGAACTTGATGTTAAAGAAATAAGAGGGCAAGGTTATGATAATGGATCTAATATGAAAGGAAAACACAATGGAGTACAAAAGAGGCTATTAGATATAAATCCTAGAGCATTCTACACACCATGTGGTTGTCATAATTTAAATTTAGTCTTATGTGATATAGCTAATTCATGTCCTAGAGCTATTTCTTTTTTTGGAGTGTTACAACGTATATACTCATTGTTTGCTTCCTCTACTAAACGATGGAAAATTTTAGAGGATAATGGATGCAAGTTATCTGTTAAATCTTTATCTCAAACTAGATGGGAAAGTCGAATAGAAAGTGTTAAAGCAATAAAATTTCAAGCTCCAAATATAAGAGATGCTTTGATTCAATTAGCAGAAATTAGTGAAGATCCAAAGATAAAAAGTGAAGCTAATTGCTTAGCAACTTATGAGATTGAAAATTTTGAATTCTTGTTAGCTATGAATATTTGGTATGACATATTGTTTGCTGTTAATTCAGTTAGTAAAATCTTACAATCTAAAGATATGCATATTGATATTGCTATAGATCATTTAAAGGGTCTTATTGTATATCTAAAAAATTATAGACAAAATGGTTTTATGTCTGCTTTGAATTCAACTAAAGAACTTGCTAATGAAATGAACATACAACCTATATTTCGTGAAAAACGTAAAATTCATAGAAAAAAAACAATTTGATGAAAATATTGGTAATGAAACAATATTTAACGCTGAAGAATCTTTTCGTATTGAATATTTCTTATACATAGTTGATAAATCGCTTGGCTCAATTGAAAGTAGGTTTGAACAATTTAAAACATATAAAATTTTTTTTGGTTTTTGGTTTGATTTGAAAAAGTTAAAAGCTTTAGATGATATTGAATTGAAAGATTATTGTCTTAATCTCGAAAATGCACTAAAACATGATGAACATTTAGATATTAATGGACTTGATTTGTTTTCAGAATTGAGAGTGCTTAGGGAAATTTTAAAAGTACAGATTAATAGTCCAATTGAAGTGTTGAACTATATAAAACGTTTAGATTCTTTTCCAAATACTTGTATTGCTTATCGTGTATTATTGACTATACCCGTAACAGTTGCTTCCGCTGAAAGAAGTTTTTCAAAATTAAAATTACTAAAATCTTATTTAAGATCGACCATGTTACAAGATAGATTAAATGGTTTAGCAATATTATCTATCGAAAATAATATGTTAGAAAATATTGAATATAAAACTTTAATTAGTAATTTTGCAGCTCAAAAGGTAAGAAGAATGAGATAAAATCTATTATGAGTTGTACCAATTAGGCATCATCTAATTGTATGTTGGAAAAATTGCAAAGAAGAGAATAAAAGAAAATTGAATTGAATTCCTTTAATTCCGATTACAACTTGATTACAAAAGAGAAGAAAACGAATTTGGTTTTCTCCTTTGTTTAAAACTGGGTTCTTCACGGTGGCGATGGAATGCCTCCCTCGAATGCTCGCGTCGAGTTTGCTCTCCGTTGACGATCCGACGTTTTGATTCACTGGAACGATGTCTTCTCCTCACGATTTGACGTTGTGGAGAACTTGCATGGCAAGTTTGAAACTCTTGATGAGTTGATAACTCTGAACGAGTTGGAAACTCTGTAAAAGAGTTGTTTTGAACCGAAAGTCCGGTTAATAAGCCAAGGATCAAAGCCTCTTGATCTCGGTTGCTGAAGAATGCTTCCAGATCCGATGATTGAAGAAGCTCTTGTTGCCGATCTCTGGATCCGAGAATGCTCCAAAGCTCCTGTGGCTCGCCTAGAAACTCCAACCGACCGAACCCTTAACTCAGTTGAGTTTTCTCCTTTTTATAGGGGATTAGGGGGGGTGTAACCGCCCCTTAAATCTCTCCTAAGTGGGGTGTAACTGACCCCTTAATCCGCTCCCAAGTAGGGCGAAAATCCCTCAGATCGTGGGGAAAACGGTTCCTGCAACCGTTCAGCTCGTGCTCGAACGAGTCAAACGCCCACGTTGGCGTTCAGGACCCTAACCTCACGTCTTAGGATTGAGACGCGAGGTTGGGTGTTGGCTGAACACCAATGAACGCGAGGGTCGCTCGCGTTTGATTTGTTGTAACGCGGGTTTCGACCCTAGCGTTTTGATGTTATAACGCGGGATTCGACCCTAGCGTTTTGATGTTGTAACGCGGGATTCGACCCTAGCGTTTTGATGTTGTAACGCGGGTTTCGACCCTAGCGTTTTGATGTTGTAACGCGGGTTTCGACCCTAGCGTTTTGATGTTGTAACGCGGGTTTCGACCCTAGCTTTTTGATGTTGTAACGTGGGTTTCGACCCTAGCGTTTTACTGTTGACACACGGGGAGGATCTCCGCGTCTTGCCTTGAAGAGATTATCACCAAGTAATCTCTTTTGTCATAGCGTTGCAAAGATCATTATCTTGTAATCTTCGTCTTGGCTCCTTGAGAATATGAGAGTCGTCAGATTGTAACTCCCGATGTTGATTGTGAAGGCCGTTGATTAGAGCTTTCATCAGTTGTCGTGAAGGTCGTCAGATTGTAACCTTCAGCGATCTATGTGAAAGTCTTCAGATTATAGCCTTCTGGAAGTCGTCAGATTGTAACTTCCATCATCGGTGTTTGATGGGGGATAAGCTATCTATTGTGATTTTTAGACAGCCTACACTAATATTTCGCCTTGGGCCCCAAAATTCCTAGGTACGGCCCTGCTCACCGATGAAGAGAGGAAAGCGAACATTGAGAGTTACTCTTGGCAATTTGGCATCGATCCGTCCAATTCTTAATGGGTAAGTATCTTCGACTAAAGATGATTGTCAAGAAAAAAGCTATGGGAAATATATATATCAAAGTTTTCACGTGAGACTCCTTAACCTTCTTTCCTTTGGGAGAGCATGATACAGGGATAGTTTCGTGAAATACATCAAGAAAATACGTGATACGTCATTAAAACAGAAAAAAGCCATTTCTAAGCTTTGAGCTTGGAAATGGAGTACTGGAAATCAATAATTAAGCATTAAAGTAATAATGGAACTAGAGGTGATTCTGGAAAAGTGTATCTAAAAGTTTTGGCTTCCTCTTTTTTAGTTACCAACCAAATAATGGATGGATATGAAAATTATTTTCTAAGCTTAATTTGAGGCAAAGCAAAGACGAAATTAGAATTCCATGAAATCACACAGAAAGACATGAAAGTAAGTTTTTTTTTTGGGGTAAAGTTTTTTTTTTGGGGTATAACGACACTTTTCCTACAATGTATAAAACCCAACCAAGCAAGCCTATACCTACATTTCCTTAAGGAGGAATTTTTGACAAAAAGGCAAATATTTAAAAATTATTAGAAAAATGGAACTTTTTGTAAATTAATTAGCAAAATCAGCCTTTTTTTGCCCACGTCATCACAGTTTGGCAAAAAGAGATGAATTTTGCAAAGTATACTCTTCAAATTACATGGGCCTAGTAGTCCCGTGTTACCGTGTATTTAGCGGTCATTAATCACAGGTTAATAGTCCTGTGTATATTAAAAAAAATAAAATTAATTCTTAATTAACAACCTCCAAATACCCTAAGCAACTAGTCTGTTGTATTTTAAAGATTATATGTTTCAAAATCGATCTCTTTTTATTAGCCATAACAAGATGACAAAAATATGTCGATTTTACTAATTAATTTACAAATAGACCGATTTTGTTAAATTTTTTTAAAACAGTCTTTTCTAAAAATTTCGCCTTTCCTTAATATATATCTACACCCCCGCGAACCGAGCGTGAGCGGAATGCGCGGTTTGGACTCAAAACCGTTGAAATGTTCAAAAGAACTCGAAAGATATCGTCGAAGGCTGATCTTTGTCAAATCATGACACGGACGTGCCGTGAACATGCAAACCCTCTATTTCTCGTACAACATGATAATGCCTTAGCAAAAGGTACGTCCCCTCCAAATAAAATGAGAAAAAAAAATCTTCTACTAAAATCTCTAATCTCATCAATGCGATCACCATCGTCCATCGGAACGCGTGATGATTACCTAAACAAGAAAGGATAGCGTATAACGTTACCCCTACGTGTTTTCCTAAAAAAATACGTTTGCCTAAAAAAATGGGAAATCAAAGAAATAGAAAACTATTTCTAAGAAATAGAGGTTTTTGAATTGTTTGGTTGGCTAAAAAAAAAGGAAATCAAAGAAATGGAGATGAGATGAGATGAGTTGTCACATTATTATTGGATGATGTGAGTGATTTTTAGGGAAAACTAGTTTTGATGTTGTTTGGTTGGCGAAAAAAATAAGGAAATGAATTATAAGAAACATATTTCCTGTAGTTTTCTTGTTTTCTTTTGTTTGGTTCATTCTTAAAAATAAGAAATGAAATGAGATGAGATGAGTTGTCATTGTATTATTGGGTGATGTGAGGAAAGATTAAGAAATGTGTTTTCATAACTTTTTGGGATGAAATGGAAGAAATGAAATGTTAATGAGATGAGGTGAATTGTTATATTATTTTATTCGATGATGTGAGTGATTTGAAATGATAAAAAGAGATGAGTTGAGTGATGTTTGGATGAAAATAATATTTTATTAGATGTGATGGATGAGTTGTTAGATGTAAATAATATTTTATTAGATGTGGTGGATGAGTGGTTAGATAAAAATAATATTTTATTAGATGATGTGGATGAGTTGTTGAATGAAAATAATATTTTATTGGATGTTATGGGTGAGTTTTAGGGATGGAAATGGAAGAAATGTGTTATTTTGAGATTTCTTGGTTTTCCATTTCCATTTCTTGGTTTTTAGGAAATAACCGAACAGCCCCTTTCAGTAAAGCTAGCCGGATTCGTTCGAACAGTCAAATCCGAATCCAAATCCACGATTTATTCGGATGACGGAATGAGGAAGGGCCTTTCCTGTTTTCTGTGCACGTATGTCTCGAATTGCGTGGCTGCGGCAGTTGGGCCGGTGACGGCAACAATCAAAGGAGCCCATATTTTAAACGTAAAAATATTCATTATTGGGCCCCCTGAGAAAAAATTAATTAGAAACTGTAGGTGACAACGCAAGGTGATGTTGTGAAAGAGGTTTGGGTTTTTTCTTTTTTGGAGCAGTGGGGAGTTTTGTCGGTTAGCATCTTGGATTGGAATCTCATTGACCTTCTCCTCTTTTTTATCGCTATATGTCATTTGAGTCATCAAACGCTCTTCTAATTGGGATCGAGAGTGAGAATTTTGATTTTAAGTATATGGTTAATTTTGATGCTCATCGATTGGCTATCCTATTTGATTGCTTTTGAGGTGAGAAGCTTGTGTTTGTGGATGTGAGCTAGTAGCGTAGGATTCAATAATATATTGATAGTGCTAAGCATGTTTACAACTTGTATTCTACTTTCACATTGAAAAATAAGGAAAACACGATATAATAGAAAACTCATAGTTGATTATAATAATTCCAATAAAACCTTACATGTTTTATCTTTAAATAAAAAGTGGTATAGTGTTTGTAGTCTTTTCCCTTGAAAAAAAAGTATCTATAGTCCTTTTAATTATTGATAATATAGAAGAATAGTCATTTGCCAGGTTATGATATGATTTGTAAATGCTGTTGTCAAGTCAATCAATTTAAAGTTTTCTCATATGTATTTCCAAAATTTAGATGTATCTTAAATCCACCCTTTCAGATGATAATAATCATTGATGTAGACTTGAAATTAGTATCAAATCAGAATTTACTCCGTACTTGGAACTAGGGAATAAAATTTAAATTAATAGCATCTTATACCTTATTGAACAAATTGTTTTATAAATAATGACTATTTTTTGTTAGGGCGGCATTAGGGGTCCGGTGTACTGTAACAAATGAGAGAGATGATGTTGTTGAGGTTATGATTAGGAGTGTGTTCCTATCATTTAACTTTTTGTTAGGTGGGTTACTTTCATAATCATCATTGTATCTACAAATAGATTATTTTTTAATCTAAGCCCACCATGCTCTGAACATTTGTCCTTGTTCATCACTTTTGATTTGTAAGTCCTCCGAATGTCTATGAGCCTCATTTTCAGCCCATAAAAACTTTCATCTTGTCCTTTTTCTCTTGATTCCATGGGTCTGATTGAGAACACCGTAAAGCCGCAGCTTATATTCAATCTATTACTCGAGCCTCGCCCTGTAAAACCGCTTAACTCTAAAGGCAGCGCTGCTATAGGAAATTAGGTAGTTTTATTGGGCCAAATAGGCTCGATGAGGTGCAACCACAGCCCACTTCTTTAATCACAATTGAATGCAAATTCTATCAGAGCGTTATTCGCACCATAAACAGAATAGCTAAAATTAAACACTCATGAATTATATAAATCACCCAATGTACACAAGTGTTATTATAAAGTCTGAACTCATATTTTGGTACATGGATATCCGTGATCCACCCATAAAGAGAAAATTCGAATCTCAGTTCAATTACGATAAGTGCAAGTACAAGCATGAGCGGACTGCTCGTTAGGGTAGAAACACTATCATCATTTAATGCATTTTGATGTAGTTTTTTGTTTAGTGAGGATTTAAACTGCATTTTCAGAAAAACTATCGTCATGTGTCTAAAGGCCGTTAAAAGAGAGGGACTCTAAAACTAAAACACACCACAAGCTAAGCGTTCGCAGGGAGAGGGACAAGATGAACCATCCACTGCCACGTGACACTTAAAAGCGGATTTCTACCGATAAGGGCCTGTTTGTTGAAGGAATTACAGAAAATCAGCATCAGCAGCAGAATCAGGCAAAACAGGCGGCGGTCGACCGGTCCGGTCGACCGCATTCGTGCACAAGGCTTACTGTGCGTCTGGAAGGAGGTCGGTCGACCGGCCCGGTCGACCGCAGATGATTCGATCGACCGGTGCGGTCGACCGACGGCCTCTCTGGATTTTTGGGGCTTCTGCTGGATGGTGATCGGTCGACCGGGCCGGTCGACCGGAATTGATCGCGGTCGACCGGGCCGGTCGA
>BQKN01060904.1:323-11530 GCA_022839385.1 Asparagus kiusianus | reverse complement strand
AGAGAGAGAGAGAGAAGTGATCCATAATCTTAACAATTGACTTGTAACCTTAATAATTAACTCGTAACCTTAACAATTAACCCATAACTTTAACAATCTCCCAATACAAATAGTTAGTTCCCCTCATCAATAACGAAAATAATAAAATAATCCCCATCAATCATTTCAACTATCATCTCAGTACATCATAATAAAAAAGAGAGAGAGAGAAGGGTATTATGGTCTTCACATATTTTAATCTCTTGGGTTTTGTGTTTGGGAGCTCAGAGAACAAAATCTTTATTTTTGGGGGTAAAGCACCCATTAACAAAGTCTTGGGGGGGGGGGAGCATCTTTTCTTGGGTTTTGGGGGCTGGAAGCATTTTTCCTTTATTTTATTATTAGTATTTTTTGACTTATACCTTATACGAAATTTGATAGCTATTACACTTGGGTGGAATTAGTAAATTTGTTTGAGGGTGAAAGAGTCAAAAACTTGTCTATCTTCCGAAAGCAAACTACTAAGACCCAAACCGAAATTCAAGGAGATTTATGTGCAAAAATTAGCTTTATCTTCTTATTAAGGAAAAGTGCCCCCCCCCCCCCCCCCCTTTCCTAGAAACAACATTCAAAATAGGGTAATCATCCAAAAACCACCTTTAAATATCAATTTATGTATAAACCGAGTTTAAAGTGGATTTGTGCTGCAATCAACCATCCCCGGTTCAAGTTTTCGATAAGAAATCTGAAACAAAAACAATCTTAAAAAAATTATGTTCAAAGTACTTGAAGTGTATCCTAAGCAAACTTAAACATTGACAAAACGAGTCACATATTTTGAATATGAGTTTTTTCACGGCCATTATTGGGTTTAAAAGTTTGATTGGGAGGTGGTTGATTTAATACAAATTCACTTAAAAGATAGGTTATATATTAACTAACATTTAAAAGAACTTTCTATATAATTACTTTATTTTTAAGGTGTGTCCTAGGAAAAAATTCGTTAAAGAAATAATGAGTATTAGATGACAACACCTTTCGCTACATAAATTATCAATAGATAGACCGGTAGAGAGACTTACCGAGACAGTAAAAATGAACAAATGCACCTTTTCACTACGTCTCTCTGTAGCTCATATTGTCGAATTTGGTAACAGCTCATATCCAATACATCATGTACATTAGGGGCTGTTTGAATGCCTTTAGGAAACTAGAGTATTTATGACACAAAATAGAAAGTGGTTAGGGGCTGTTTAGTTGTTGTTGATAAAGTTGTGCATTTATGACACAACTTGGAAAGTTATTGTCCACCTCATCAATTTCACTGAGCAACTTTTCTTTGTTTGTTTTTGATTCCATTGGAATCATAAATTGTTTGTTTGGTTTGCAAATATAACTTTAATTGCTTGTTTGGAAAGTGTAAAAAGTGGTTATTGTGTGGTCCCTACTCAAATGATTCTATTGGCCTAGCCCCCTCACTTCTGACATATATGTCAGCTTTCCTTTAAAACCAGATCATTTTGAAGGGATTTGTGAATCCATGCCATATCAGCATAGTAAATCACTTTACACTATTTTCATAACTACAAACAAACAATTGAAAAGGAGGAAAACTGACATTGAGACCTATTTTTTTACACTTTTCATCCTTTTACATAGTAAAAACTTACAACCAAACAGCCTCTTATCCACCTCACCACTTTCCATTCGAGTGTTTACATTGTTTGGTTAGGAATCTTTGTGAATCCTAAAATAATAGTATTACATTGTTTCGATAGTATAATGGTATTACATTGTTTGGATAGTATAATGTAAACTAGAGTATTTATGACACAAAATAAAAAGTGGTTATACACCTCACCACTTTCTACAAGGTTTTGACTTTTTTTATTATTTTTTGGACACATTTATGACATTGTGTCAGCTTTCCAACAAAATCACTCCTAATTTTGATGATTTTGCTTTTGGTGACACCTCATCAAAAGGTGTAAGCTATTCATGTAAAAGAGAATTTAAAAAATGTAAAGTGATGAAAGCTGACATTGGGATCCACTTTTTTTACACTTTTCATCCTTTTACATGGTAAAAACATACAACCAAACAACCCTTTATATATTAATTATGTATAACTGACAATGAAAATAACATTCATACACCACTAAAAATCAGTATAAAATTGGATGTATGTTGTCGCACTTTCTCTCTTAATTTGGAATCATCTCCACATAGAAAATACTAACTTTGACGAGAAAAAAGCTAAATACTAGACTGAAAATGAATCACAATCCAAAGCTTACACCCTAAGCTTCTCATTAGCTTCTCATTAGCTTAAACTAATCCTATTTAACTTCGATTTAATTTGTAAGAGAAAACCTAGGTCTTAGGAGGCCGTACGTTCTGATTACAGCCACGTGAAATCAGCCCCTTGCCTTGTCCTTTACTCACCTTCTTAACTGTGGTCCTCGAACCCTAATTAATTGACCATTAAAAAGGATATTCTACTGCAAATTAAGCTCTTTTTGTTAATTATGACTTTAGGCTACCACGAAAGAGAATCTCATGATTCTATGGATGTGGGTTTAATCACAGCCGTCCATATAAAATAATTTGAATGACATTTGGCGCGTGCAATGACCCTCTGATTAGGTCTATGCATTGACCTAGTTTTACATATCGTGAGATTAAAGCAAATAAATTGTTTCTTATGATTTTACGAAGTTTAGGATAATAGGGATCCAGTATGGATCCAATTTTTTTCGTGTGTTTAACGCAAATGCGTAGTATTTTATGAAATTTCAAGGTTTAGAATAATTGGGATCTAGTAAGGATTAGATTCTATACTACGTGCATGTATAGTTGCCCGATATGAATGAAATTTGAAGATGAAATATTATTAGATCTTTTGTATTAATTTTCTCTTTTGAGGATAAGCGTTTTAGCCCGATTTTATTAATAGAATAGCTTATGAGAGAAATATACTTAGATTAAGTGAACAGAAGAAGATAAATGATCCAAATTACATAGTTGGTATGAATGTTATAATTTATGTATTATCAGTAATATAAGGATCATTACTGACAAAAAGGAAAAGAAGCGTGAAAAAATGTAAAAATTTGATTTATTTTCTTCACAGATGAAAAAATACAGTAATTCTATCCAAAAAACCCAGTACCAATTTAGCTTCTATTTCAAAGTTTAATTAGTTCACTTTCAAAATGGAAATTTATGATGTAATAATCACTATGGGCTGGGCCTTACAACATGGGCCAAGCGAGGACTGAGATATCATGGGGATTAGTAAAACTAGCCATGTAACTATTGACACCTCTTACCCAAGTTCCTAATCCCAAAGTCAAAATCACAAAACGCTACCCTAAAATGACAGTATTGCCCTCTATCAGACCCTAAAACCTAGCTCCTGAACCCCAAAGCATACGCAAATTCTCGAATACATACACCAAACGTTCTCCATGAGTATAGGCAAATACCTAAATTTGGATTTGACCCGCGGTTAAAAACTAATTTTCATGATTCGCATGTTTAACTATAAATTTATGTAGCCCCGTCAAATGTTTTGATGAACTATTATTTGAGAAACTTGGTTCCGTCGAGACAATCCTTAAATTATGGAACATAATTACTTTTGAGTTTTATCAGCTTCTCACCGTATTAGATCGATATCTAGATTTAATTGCGGGTATGATATAAGCTTTTGTGGCCAAGATATATCTATATTAGCATTGGCATTAGTAACTAGATGCCTACAAGATAAGTACGGTATCCGATTGGTTTGCACCCTAACACATCCAAAACCGCTAGGGCACTTTAGTAATCATCCAAAAATTTCCGGGCCATTAGGGCAGATTCCAGCAAGGCCCAGCCCTGCATTGGGAAGGACAAGTTTGATGATAATGGGAGCGAGGCAAAAGGCTTAGGGGACCGTGACTAAAGTTAAAGCAAGCCAAAAAAACCCCACTAATTATTATCATTATTAATTACAATTAAAATCCTTTTTTTTGGGATTCCGTGGATTGGGGGGCCTATTATTTATATCACCACCCCCCTTTAATTACATGAAATTTAAAAGTTATGAGGCGTGGATTATAGCTTTGCAAGCTGCACTTGGGTTGGTTCCGGATTGGGATACCGAGGGAAAACCTGTGGGGCTGTTTCGGGGATTGGATCAAAAAAATTGTTTTAAAAATTTGGACGAGGTTGCAGGAGGTTTATTTAATTGGGGGGTTTTTTGCACGGCTCACGATCTAGGGTTTTGCTAGGGCTTTGGCTCTTTCGGTTTGGTTTTTTTGACCTTACACGACGCAAAGCTTCGGAACTGGATAAGGTTAAGTCGGAGTTGGGCGGTTAGTGGGCCGGATTTGGGCCTAGGTTCGTCCGGTTAAGAGTGTGGGGGAGTGTTGCGATCTTGTCAGGAGTTTCCTATGTATCCCCCGCTGATAGTCTTGACAATTGGGAAATTGGGTTGGCAATGGATTAAACCAAACTGTGTAACACCCAGTGAACCTTAGGAGTTACATCGCGCCTATGGGCGCCTATGGACTTGCAGGCCCGGGAGCGTGACACGACTCGTCACAATTTGACATGATGCGTTTGATTAGAACTAGTTAGAATTAGAGGTAATCAAATACTCGGTTTGATTAGTTTCGATACGCTAAGATCAAATCTAATGGTTCGATTAGTTTCGATACACTCAGATCAAATCTAACGGTTCAATTAGTTTCGGTACACTCAGATCAAATCTAATGGAACTAGTTTTAGACTCGGAATCAAACCAGAGCGATTCAATTTGATTCAACTCAATCTATTCAGTTTGGACTTGGGCCCGCTAATTCACGTGATATCAACTCAAAAGATAAAACATCAAGGAAGATACATAAGAAAATTTGTGGATCAGTAGAAAGAAAAAAATGGCGGAACTTAGATGACTGACGGTAGATGACTGAGAGAGATGTCGAATCAAATTGATTTTTAAGTGAACAATCAGAAAATATTGTAAAAGCAAAACAAACGACATCTCTATCAGTCCTCTTCTCTATCCAACGCACTGTTAATCTTCCAAGTCACTTTTTAGTTTTACAGAGCTATTTAAAGTTGCAAAAACTAAAGCAAGACACTAATGTTGAAATTTTGATGTAATTACAACAATATCATATTTCAATTATTCCAATCCAAACATATTTAAGCTCAAATGTTTTTAATTTTTTAAAAAGAGACAACTAATAGCCCCGGTATATCGATTGCCCAAGCTAAGGAAAATCATGTAAAAATAAAAAATATTAAAGGGGTTTTCGTTTCTAGGCCGAAAAGTCTATCCTGATTTATCTTTAAATCCAACATCTTTTTCTTGTATCTTTGAACTCAATCAGCATTTTGTATTTATATTTAGACCCAATTTTCAAAATACAATATATACATACGTGGGCCCTTCTTAAATTAAAAAAAATTATAATTCTACCCTTTCCTAATCTCCCTCTATTCATGTGTTTTATCATATGTCAACCCATTATTTAATTTTAGAAAAACCAAATTAAATATGAAATGTGGAGATTTGGGGGTGGGGTGGGGAGGCAAGTCCTGCGTTACTTCTTCCCTGCTCTTTCATTTCTCAATTAATCCCCATCTATTCATTTCTCAATTAAAATCTCTCTCTCTCTCTCTCTCTCTCTCTCTCTCTCTCTCCCCCTCTCTCTCTCTCTCTCTCCCCCTCCCTCCCTCTCTCTCCCTCTCTCCCTCTCTCAATTAATTCTCCTCTCTCATCCATTATTCTCTTTATTTCATTCTGCTACTCTTATAAACCCATCAATTAATTCTCAACTACTCTTATGAATCCATCAATTAATTCTTAACTTTCAGAATCCCGCAATATTTCAGATTATCCCTCTATACTTATGTGTTTGGTATTGTTGTTGTTATGCTATAGAAATAAGTATTGATTAATATTCAACTGGTTGACACATGTCTCAAGAAGACTGTACCCAAGCCGACTCAGACAAGCTAAGCAAGGCGTCCCTTGTCGCCACACCGAGATAGACGTTCCTTCTTGATAGGTTAAGACAAGAGTCCCTTCTCGCCAGGCTGAGACAAGCGTCCGTTCTTGACATGCCAAGACAGACGTCCCTTCTCGCCTGGTCGACTCATCCCTTCTCACCAAGTAGAGTCACACTTTCTCGCCAGGCGATGTCCCTTCTCTCCAGTCTGGGTCGAGAACTTGCGTAGCCGACTAAAAAGGTGGTATTTGTCAGCCTTCAGCCAGATGACTAGAGAGGCGGTGTATCCTCGAACCCCTGCCGATAATCAACTACCCTTGCATTAACTGCTCTGACAAAGCCATCATTACACTAAACCACAAAAGTTTTTATGACTCATCACTTTATCAGCACTAAACAACTGTTGTCGCTTGCACTAACCACTTAGATGACTCATCTTCGCCAGCAACCAACACATGTCAGCTATCTGCCTAGTCAACTACCTGCATGGACTCTGCTCAAGTTACCTATTTTTCCTGCTGATCCTCTATAAAAGGAAGCCATGCAAGTCAAAGTAGCTCTTTGGTCTTTTCGTACAACTTTGAAACCTTCTTCACCATCTCACAGTTTCCCACTAAAGTTCATATACCGACTTGATTATTAGAGAAACAACTGGAGAACCCAACTTCGGCCTCTTATGAGTTCTTCATGTGTAGGGAAGAACAGCAGGCTCTCGGACCAACCATTTGAAGAAGTTTGAAGACTCCAACCCCACATTAATCCTTAACTAAACCCCTGCTAGATAATTGATATCAATAGTTTGGCGTCCATTGTGGGGCTTTTCATCCTTTTTCATATGAGATGTTTGGTTCTAAGCATCCTGGTCAAAATTTCGACCCACTCCCTGAAGAATCATGTGCGGGCTATATTACTTGGCCCAGTTTTAAGAATCTGCATAGAGGATCTCGTAATCTTTCCAGCAACAGTTTGCTGCATTCACCAATATACTCCTCAACCAATTTCCTCTCCAATAACCCCCATCATCATTCATTCCTCCACTTTCGGTGGGTCAACCATTCATTCACCTATAGACTGGGCATGTAGCCAAGGCTGGACAACAAGAAGACTATGCCGAACACGTCTCTCTCCCACCTCTCTACCAAACTCGTTTTTCAGCCCCACCTCGATAGCATCAGCAATACATGGAAGCAATAAGGGAGAGCCCTACCTATGGTCTTGACAGTCAAGAGCATCCCACAAGGGCAGCATCATACGGCCTTGCCTTTCTCATACCGCTCCTAGCCCCTCGACCACTAGTTTTACGTCTAGTTATGACTAGACCTTTCAGTTAGTCACTAAAGCCATTGGGAGGAACACTCCCTCACCGACAGCATCATGAATACTACTTGTGATAAATTCAAGATGCATCATGTGGAGAAGTACGGAGGTGAAGGAGATCCAGTCGAGCATGCTCAAAATTATTATGATATGATGATCATACTATAGGTATCGGACCCGATCATTTACAAGTGTTTTCCTATCACTTTGTCAGGAAGCGCCAAGCTCTGATGGAACTCCTTACCTAAGAAGTCTATCAATAGCTTTGAGCATCTCACCTTGAAGTTTTTGCACCACTTCCTGGCTGACACCAAGCCAAAGTTGCGTCCCCATGTTTTGATGCAGATGAGGCAAGAGATTGGAGAGAGCCTCAAGAACTATTTTAAAAGGTTTCAGGCCAAAAGACTGGAAGTCGATGCTCGTGGCAACGCGGTCGTAATGTCTACTGTTGTGGCCGGTCTAGAGGGCAATGAGCTTGCTGTCTCATTCGTTAAGAAGTAAGTCACCAGATATGAAGAGCTAATGGCTTAATCTCATGGGTATATAGACGTGAAAGATGGCTGAGCCTATAAGAAGGTGACCAGGGCAGCTAAAGCAATAGCAGCAGTGACAGGAGCTAACCCCTCTCTAAGAGAGGAAGCAACAAAGAGTCCCTCCAGAATCATGCACATACCAAATAGAGTCGATAAGAGGGATCAAAAGAAGGAGATTGGTAAGAAATCGGCCCACCTCAGCTACAGACCTTGGCATCTTTTCATGTCTAAGCCCAAGACACATAAAACTCCCCAAGATAATCAAATTAATGGTACTATCTTCAAACAAGATATTTTTCCTACTGTATAGCTATGTGTAGCCTTCATCAATCGATCACCATTGACTCGGTCGGCTTCGACTCAAAAGACCTTAGCACCTGCTCAGGGTAAGACCAATGTGTCCCATCGACAAAAGCCCTTGATACCCTCTCCGGGGTAAAACCAAGGCACGCCTCATCAACTCGATTGACTTATACTCAAAAGATTTTAGTACCTACTCATGGTAAGACCAAGGAACGCTATCGACAAAAGACCTTGGTACCCTTATGAGGTAAAACCAAGGAACGCCTCAACTCGGCGACTTCAACTCAAAAGACCTTAGCACCTACTCAGGGTAAGACCAAGGCGCGCCATCGACAAAGCCCCTTGGTACCCTTTCGGGGGTAAAACCAAGGCATGCCTCTTCAACTCGGTCTGCCTCGACTCAAAAGACCTTGGCATCTACTCAGGGTAAGACCAAGACGTGTCATTGACAAAAGCTCTTAGTACCCTCTCAGGGTAAAACCAAGTCACGCCTCGACTAGGTCGACTTTAACTCAAAAGACCTTAGTACATTTTAAGTTAAAATCAATGCATGTCAACTTAATCTACTTCGACATAAAAGACCTTAGAATCTTCCTAAGCCCAAGGCATGTACCCTAAGACCTTGGTGTCATCGCAAATAAACCCAAGGCACAAGGTCGAGTAGCACTACTCCCTACACACAGAGCTGAGTTGTCTCGACTTGAAGGATTGATTGGTACTCAAATGTTCACAGTTCAAATTAACAAAAATAAAAATATTTCCATCTAAAAATATCTACACCGTAGAAAGTGCTAAACAAGCAAACTCCTAGACATTGGTGCCTTCGTATGCCCTAGCACGCATCCTAAGACTTTAGTGTCATCATGAGTAAACCCAAGGTACAAGGTCGATGCATCCTCGGTACAGAGGCACAAAGTTTAATTTCACTCAGACTTGGCTAGTCGAGTTTGGGCGAAAGGGGCCAGTGTTGTGCCATAGAAATAAGCATTGATCAATATTTAATTAACTGACACATGTCTCAATTAGACTACATCCCAAGTCGACCAGACAAGTTGAGCAAGGCATCCCTTCTTGCTTAGCCGACTCGTCCCTTCTCGCTAGACTGAACCGCCCTCTCTCCTGTCCAGATCAAGAACTTTGTGGCTGACTAAAAAGATGGTACTTACCAGTCTACTCACCAGATCGATTCTATGAGCATCCCCACTTAGCCTGCTATATCAGCTGACAACTTGTGTAGCCGACTAAAAAGACAGTGTTTGTTGATCTTTAACCGGATGACTAGAGAGGCGATGTATCCTCGAACCCCTGCCGATAATCAACTACCGTTGCATTAACTGCTCTGACAAAGTCATCATTGCTCTAGCCCCAAAAGTCTTTATGACTCATCAGGCTCCGCCAGCACAAAGCAGCTGTTGTCTCTTTGCACTAACCACCTGAATGACCTTTCTTCGCCAGTAGCCGATACCCGTTAGTTGTCTGCCAAGTCAGTTACCTGCCTGAACTTAGCTCAAGTTACCTATCTGCCCTTCTAATCCTCTATAAAAAGAAGCCATGCAGTTCAAGGTAGATCTCTAGTCTTTTCGTACAACTTTAAAACCTTCTTCATCATCTCACATTTTCCTACTCAAGGTCATATACTAACTTGATCCTCGGAGGAACAATCAGAAAACCCAACTCTGGCCTCTTACGAGTTCTTCATGCGTAGGGAAGAACAATAGGCTCCTAGACCAATCATCTGAAGAAGTTTGAGCACTCCAACCCCACACCTTAACTAAACCCCCTGTTAGATAACTGACATCACCAGTTTTACACTTGCATAATACCATGCTATACTTTCATGTTATCATGCTATACTTTCAGATTACACTAATATACTTTCAGATTATCGTGCTATACTTTCAGATTATCATGCTACACTTTTATATTATCCCGCTATACTTTCAGAATATCCCGCTATACAATATCACGCTATACTTTCATATTATCCCGCTATGTTTTCATATTACGCCGCTATACTTTCAGAATATTTCACTACACTTTCATGTTATCCAGCCATGCTTTCATACTGGCCCGCTGTACTTTCATATTATCCCGCTATACTTTCATATTATTATTCCACTATACTTTCATATTATCCTGCTATACTTTCATATTAACACGTTATACTTTTAGATTATCCCGTTACACTTTCATATTACCCACTATACTTTCAGAATATGCCGCTATACTTTCATGCTATCCGCTATACTTTCATATTATCCTGCTATACTTTCAGAATATCCTACTATAATTTCATATTATCGTGCTATATTTTTAGAATATCACATTATACTTTCATATTATCCCGCTACACTTTCATATTATCCCACTATACTTACATATTAACACGTTATACTTTCAGATTACCATGCTATAATTTCATGTTATCACACTATACTTTTAAGCTATACTTTCTTCATATTATTTTCACTTGATTTCTATACTAATTATGAGAGAATTAAAAGAGTCTTAAGTCAATTTCCATAAATTAAACTGGATATGCGCAAAGGAAACCAAAATTAAAATATAAAATTACTTGGATACATCAAATAACCATTAGCCATACATAAACAATATGCATAGCTACAACACAAATTTCAGTATATATACATTCATCAATAGCGATTAACCATACATGAACAATATGCTGGCCTTCTTGTTTTGATGATGTTTAACAAATAATTTACTTCTAATGTTATTTGTCTAGTGTTTATGTTTTCGCATTTATTCTAGGCAAACAACGAGTTGGAGGATGGATGGAATCGAGCATTTACGATTATATCAAATGGAGGTTGGCGGAATAGTGGTTGAAACCTATGCAATTCAAGTTGAAGATCCAAGTTTAAGCTTCATCCGCAGAGTGTACCAAGTCAAGCTTATTAAAGATCAAGATTGCTTGGGTAACTTAGTTTAGGTGTTTATATTATATGTGTTGATACTTTAAGCTCAATCATATATACACACACGTATTTGATTTTTATAGTTATATATATATATATATATATATATATATATATATATATATATATAT
>BQKN01060903.1:109897-124935 GCA_022839385.1 Asparagus kiusianus | reverse complement strand
AGTTGGACTCTGTCCGGTCGACCGGCGTGGTCACGGCGGTCGACCGCGCCGTGCACAGACCCAGACTATGTCTCGGGATTTTGAGCGGTCGACCGATGATGGCGCTGTGGTCGACCGGAAGACCCTGTAATCGATTTTCCAGAATTCGATGTTCTGGCCGGTCGACCGCCTTGGGCACTGCGGTCGACCGCGTAGCGGATCCGGGCCTGGGTCTGTTTCCTGCTCCAGTTGGGATTTCTGTTTAGTATAAATAGAAACACGACTTTTCTAGGGTTGATTATTCAGTTTGTAATCAGAAAAGAGATCTGAGAGGTTGTTCTTGGATCTAGAGAGATTGTGAGAGAGAGATTTTGTAAATCCAATTGATTCTCATAATCTAGAGAAGGTATTTTTCCTTCGCCCTAATTAAACCCTTGTGTTCTTCAGTTGTTTTCTTCTTTACCCACTCTTAATAATTCCGCGATCAAGAGTGCTCGCACAGCGACTCGTATCAAGTTGGTATCAGAGCTCCTAGATCCAGTGAAGGGGGAACCTGTGTATGGTCCTTACTCGCTCACAGTACAAGAAGCTTGGCGAGATCCTTATTTCTTTGGAGGGAGTCCAGAAATTAAGGAAGGAGAAGATGACTGAAGCAGATAATGCAGCGAGACTTGATGCCATGGAGAGACAGATTGAGACGATCGGGACGACTCTTACCCAACTCGTGGGTCTAATCAACGGAGGTGACAAAAAGGAGGAATCTTCTTCGAAGGGTAAGAAGAAACTCGTCGAATCCGACGAAGAGCACGAGGAATCTGATTCAGAAGGGGAGACTGAGATTGTCAAGACCGTTGGACATCAAAGGGGTAAGAACAATTACCAAAATCTGAAGATTGACTTCAAGGTTGAGATTCCTGTTTATGATGGGAGTATCAACGTGGAGAAGCTTGATGACTGGATCGAACGAATGGAGATGTACTTCACTCTCTACGGATATTCGTCCAAAGAGAAGATAGTGTTCGCGACACTGAAGCTTTCCGGGCACGCGTTGACGTGGTGGAAATCCTATTGCAAACAGGAGAAGAAAGCGGCGTCGTGGAACAAGTTCAAGGAGCTACTTCGGAAACAGTTCTATCCAGTGGGGTTCCTTGAGGAGCGTTGGTACAAGTGGTATGGCTTGCGCCAAAAGTTTAATCAGACCGTTCAGGAGTACACGACGGAGTTCCAGCAGCAGGCGATGGTACTAAACATCGCGACGGACGAGTACTCCATCTTCATGAAGTACATGGCGGGTCTGAATGATTTCATCCGGAAGGAGATGAAGCTGTTCTCGGTTGAGACCATCGCAGAAGCAAGCGTGAAAGCCATAGCCATTGAGGGCAGGCAGAAGAAGGGCAATGAGACAAAGGGGGATTCCAAACCATCGGGGAGCAAGACGGGTGGCTCTCAGTCTAAGGATGAGAAGAAGAAGGTTGACTCGGGAAAAGCAGGATTGACATGCAATCACTGCAAGCAGACAGGACATGTAGCTGATCGTTGCTGGGATAAGTACCCTCATCTGAAACCAAAAGGGTTGAAGAAGAAGGAGGAGAAGAAGGCGTACGTGATAGCACAAGGTCCCAAGGAGGTTCCCGGGATGACTGAACCCAACAATAGTCTCAACCTTATGGCGGGGAAGCAGGCCACCAAAGAAGATGACGACCCGAGGGAGCAGCTCTTTGTTCTAAAGTTACAGGTCAAGACCAGTTTAGTGGATGCTATTGTAGATACAGGAAGTCAAAAGAACCTGATATCTGAGGCTTTAGTACAGAAGCTGGGATTGGAGACGGTGAAGCATCCGAAACTCTATCCATTAGGGTGGATTCAGAAGAAGGCGGGATTGAGTGTGGTGAACCAGTGTACCTTCAGATTTGCACTCCATGAGTCGTATATTGACGAGGTCACGTGCGACGTGGTTCCGTTGGATGTTTGCCAAGTTATTTTGGGCAACCCTTATTTGTGGGATAGATACGCAGTATATGATCGGCGAGCCCAAAAGTATACGTTCACCAAGGATGGCGAGCAATTCATTTTTCGTTCGGCATCTCTTCCACAGGAGACGAGCTTGGTGACAATGACTCAGGCTAAGAGGTTGGTGAATGCGGGCAGGAAGTTCGTTTTATTGTTCATTCGGCCGTATGAAGAGCAGCTGAGTAGGATGTGCTTGTCCACCTTGAGCAAGCTTCAGGAGGGAGATCTTGAAAGGTTAAAGGCCAAGTATACGGATTTGTTTTTGGAGATCACGGGACTACCACCACGTCGAGGTGTAGAGCACGAGATTATGTTGACAGGGGAGAGTTCTTTACCTAACATAGGCCTATACCGCACATCAGTATTGGAGTCCGAGGAGATCAAGAAGCAAGTTCAGGAGCTATTGGAGACAGGAGTGATTGTACCGAGTTGCTCGCCTTGCGGGTCACCGGTGTTGTTGGTGCCCAAAAAGGATGGAGGCTGGTGCATGTGCGTAGATTACCGAGCACTCAACAAGATTACCATCAAGAATCGCTACCCCTTACCGCGGATCGATGATCTTATGGACCAGTTGGAGGGAGCGAGGTTTTTCACAAAGCTGGATTTGAAGTCTGGTTACCATCAGGTGAGGATTCGGGAAGAAGACACTTGGAAGACTACGTTCAAGACCAAGCAAGGCCTGTTCGAGTGGTTGGTGATGCCGTTTGGATTGTGCAATGCTCCGGCTACCTTTATGAGACTTATGAATGATTTGTTGCGACCCTTTATAGAGGATTTTGTGATAGTTTACCTTGATGATATCTTGGTGTACAGCAGGACCTGGGAGGAGCATCTTGTTCATGTTGAGAAGGTATTTGAAGTGTTGCAGGACGGACAGCTGAAGCTCAACGGGAAAAAGTGCGAATTCGGGAAGGACGAGTTGGTGTATCTCGGCTTCATCGTAGGGAAGGGCCAGCGGAGGATAGATCCAGGCAAGGTGGAGGTGATCACAAAGTGGCCGACGCCGAAGACAGTGACTGAGGTGAGGAGCTTCATGGGGGCTTGTCAGTATTTGCGCAAGTTCATTCGACATTTTTCGACTTATGCGGCACCGTTACATGGCCTCACAAAGGCTAAAGTTCAGTTTGAGTGGGGAAGGACGCATGAGGAGGCTTTTCAGTTGCTAAAGAGGAAGATCTCAGAGGCACCGGTGTTGGCGTTGCCGAATTTGCAGCGGACTTTTGAGGTGGAGACCGACGCGTCCAATTATGCGATGGGCGCGGTGTTGATTCAGGATGGGAAACCGGTGGAATACTATTCTGAGAAGTTTTCGGGTACTGTTGTGAACTACCCCACCTACGACAAGGAGTTCTATGCACTGTATCAAGCAATTAAGCATTGGAGGGTGTACTTGTTAGGGAAGGAGGTGGTCGTGCATTCGGATCATAAGCCGTTGGAGTTCTTACATGCCTAGACAAAACTACAGCAGGCACGGCACATGAAGTGGATGTCTTATTTGATGGCTTTCAACATTATTATTAAGTACAAGAAGGGGGCGACGAACAAGTTGGCCGATATGTTATCTCGCCCACCGATAAGGTCGTTGTTGGTGGCGACACGTATTCAGCCCTTGGTTCCTTTGGAGTATGTTCAGCTGTATGCATCTAGTAGGGACTTCGGTAGTGTGTTTGAGCAGGCGAAGGTCGGTCGAAGGGGGGAGTATGCACTTGGAGATGATGGCTTATTGTATCGTGGGACATCACTATGCATTCCGGAGGATGGTGATAGGTTGCAGTGGATTCGGGAAGCACATACCTCGCGTGTGCAAGGGCATTTTGGCATTCAGAAAACGCTTCTCAATCTACGGCGACATGTGTTTTGGCCACGGATGCTTGATGATGTGACAAAGTATGTTGGAGGGTGTAAGTTATGCTGTATTTCGAAGCCTTCTAACAGGAAGAGGGGATTGTACCTACCATTACCGGTTCCTTCTAGGCCGTGGGAGAGCATTTCTATGGATTTTCTAGGAGGATTGCCGACTACGAAGCGCGGGTATGACTATTTGTACGTTGTGGTGGACCGGTTCAGCAAGATGGTGATATTGATTCCTTGTAAGAAGACCGTGACGGGAGCGGGTGCAGCACAATTGTTCTTTGAGCATGTGTGGAAGCACTTTGGGTTGCCGAGTTCGATTATTTCGGATCGGGATAGCCGTTTTCTCGGGCATTTTTGGGATTCTTTGTGGAGTCTGATGGACACTAAATTGAAGAAGAGCACGGCCTTTCATCCACAAACAGACGGACAAACGGAGGTAGTCAACCGGACTATGGTGCACATGTTGCGGGGGTATAATTCCAGGCATCCTAAGACTTGGGATGAGAGTTTACCATATTTGCAGTTTGCTTTCAATCGGGCAATTCATGGATCTTTCGGAAAATCACCGTTTGAGACTTGTTATGGGTTTTTACCGCCTAGCCCGTTCGATCTTGTGTTTTCAAGTGAAGCCACAGCGGATGGCAAGGAGGGGAGTGAAAGACAACGTGCTCAGCGATTTCTAGAGAAGATTGCACATATTCATGCCACGGTTGAAGCTCAATTGAAGAAATCGCAAGCTAAGTACAAGGCGAAGCATGATCAACATCGAGTTCCTTGTAACTTTGGTAAAGGCGATATGGTATGGCTAAAATTGAGTAAGGAGAGGCTCAAAGGAGAAGGGAAGAAGTTGAAGCCTATTCGTTATGGTCCATTTCGGATTCTCGATCAGATTGGCGACAACGCTTTTCGTCTAGAATTGCCACCTTACTTAGGCATGTATTCGGTGATCAATGCCGAGTACTTGAAGTTGTTTGAGCCTCCATTATTGGATGATGAAGGTGATGACAAGATGATCTTACCGCATGTTGAAGACTTGTGGTTTGATAGGGAGGAGCTACTGAAAGAAGATTGCATATTGGAACGAAAGACGACCACGACGAGGCGGGGAACGAAGGAGTCGTTTCTCATTGGACGTCAAGGTCAGGTCCCTAGCAAAGCCAAGTGGTTCAACAGAGAAGGAGGGGCTCGCGAGTTCCCTCAGCTGAAGTTCTAACTTGAATGGGACTTCAAGTTCCTAAAGGGGGGACACATGATACGGGTGTATCTTCTTCTCTTCGGGAGCTTAGCGATCCTCATGGGAGCTTGAGGATAGATGATTCTCATGGTATCTTGAGAATAGAGCAGAGGAGTCGTGGACGAGGCCATTGGAGGTGACGAGGTCGAAGGATTCATCAAACTGCAGGAATTACAGTTGGACTCTGTCCGGTCGACCGGCGTGGTCACGGCGGTCGATTGCGCCGTGCACAGACCCAGACTATGTCTCGGGATTTTGAGCGGTCGACCGATGATGGCGCTGCGGTCGACCGGAAGACCCTGTAATCGATTTTCCAGAATTCGATGTTCTGGCCGGTCGACCGCCTTGGGCACTACGGTCGACCGCGTAGCGGATCCGGGCCTGGGTCTGTTTCCTGCTCCAGTTGGGATTTCTGTTTAGTATAAATAGAAACACGACTTTTCTAGGGTTGATTATTCAGTTTGTAATCAGAAAAGAGATCTGAGAGGTTGTTCTTGGATCTAGAGAGATTGTGAGAGAGAGATTTTGTAAATCCAATTGATTCTCATAATCTAGAGAAGGTATTTTTCCTTCGCCCTAATTAAACCCTTGTGTTCTTCAGTTGTTTTCTTCTTTACCCACTCTTGATAATTCCGCGATCAAGAGTGCTCGCACAGCGACTCGTATCATTTAATTTCCTAATTCTATATGTATGGCCGGCTTTGGTTCTCCTTTATATCTATGTCAACGGTGAATGACGTCAAGGACCTCTCTTCATCTTCATGGATATTTAAGAGAAGAAGGTTATACATCTCTAGCTTGGGAAATTACTTTTTCTATCTACTAATTTCTTTATATGGATACAGTTCGTATCCTTCTTTTGTAAAGATTTTTGTTAATTAATATTAATGAACAGGGTATATCCCTTGTTTTTATCGTCAAAAAAAAATTTCCGGAGCTCACCAGAATAGCTTAGTAACAAGTTTCAGTAACTTGTCTGTTTTTACCTTGTACCATATTTTTGTACTAACATCATGTGTTGGTTTTCACTTGTAATTGTAATTTTATTTCAGAAGAAACTTAAACAAAAGCCTAACCATCTTTTTCTCTAGGTTGCATGTGCTTTGGTGATGTCTGGTGAAAACTTGGACAACTTTGTTGAGGTGAAAAACATTCTTGTTGAAATGGGAACGTATTTCCAAGTTGAGGTGTGTTTTCTGATAATAGTAAAAAGTTGATGTTCCATAGTTAAGAGACTGTTTTAATAATGACTATAAGCCTTTCTTTTTAGGATGATTACCTAGATTGTTTTGGTGCTCCTGAAGTAATTGGTAAGGTAAATACGGACAAGCTTTCTTTCATTTTCTTATTTGAGAGAACACCAAGAAATTAACTACTTGATTTACAACCTCAAGCGGAAAAATGGTCAAAATAATATTATTTTTCAAGGCACACTCAAAAAGTAATAATATGTTCTAATAGTAGAAAGATGGCTAAACTAAGATCAAACAACACTCATAATATATCCCAATATTTTCAAACAATTTGATACTTGAATTTGCCAATAGAAGCAAAATACAGGTATAGATTTATATGGTATTTGATTTCATAACCAGTTTTTT
Organism: Asparagus kiusianus; assembly: GCA_022839385.1. Taxonomy (NCBI): domain Eukaryota; kingdom Viridiplantae; phylum Streptophyta; class Magnoliopsida; order Asparagales; family Asparagaceae; genus Asparagus; species Asparagus kiusianus. The sequence continues at coordinate 118,257 of BQKN01060903.1, read as the reverse complement.
TCCTTAAATGAAAACGCCTAACTATATTGGTGCCATTAATGAAACGCCTAAATTACAATTTGTAAAACGCCTAATAAGTTGAAATGTTCAACGGTCATGGTGGATGTGCTCTGTCATCTACCACCTATAGGAATGCATGATCAAATTATAATTATGACATCTCATAATGGGTATCTCTAATCAAACTATACTCTCTAAACTATTCATACACCACTACACAACAAAAGTGCGGAGTCCAACCGCTTAGTTTGCCAAAATTGATGAGTCATCAAGGACCCGATAATCCTTCATAGCAGTAATGAAGGAGCAGTTTAAAAAAGTATAGTATAGTTATCACTACTCATATCCAATGTCTAACGTGCCATGTGGACATGCACATGCTCAACAGTCATGTGGATGTGCATCACTATATCCAATTTATAAAGTGTAGTATAGTTAATCACCTAGAAATGCATGATCCAACTATAATATCATGTGTCATGTGAACATGCATTATCTAATTTGTGTTTAACAGAAATAATGAAATTTATACGTGTTCTAGTTATGTTAGAACCACAAATGTACTTGCAACACCATGAGTTTGTTTAGATTGATATAGGCTGTGTTGTTTCAACTACATCATTAGGTATTTGCTTTGGTGTTCCAACACCAAAATATACCAAAAAAGAGGATGATGCAGTCGCACTCGAATTTTAGATTGTTCAGCTACATGTGAACGCAATAACTTGTATTGCAACTACATGGAGATACAATCACATTTGTTTTAACAAACCCTTCTAACCAAAGCCTATATAACTCATCCAATAATCAATTATCTTATACATCTAAAACTTCTTTGTTTATGCAGCAAGGTGTCCTATGGAGTGGTAAACTATCCAAAGATTGCCTTGCCATAAGAACACAACTGAAGATAGTCCGAACTCAATAAAAGCAGAAACAATTAAACTTGGGTAAAACTAACAGCAAACTCCAAGAAACCTACACAGACAGCAAACAGCCGACTAGCAAGATTTGAGGGACCAAACATGAACGTAATAAATAAAACTAAAAAAAACAAATTAATGCTAAAGACATGCTCAAGAAAACCACAGTTTACACAGCAAAGGCAAAACTTTCAGGGAATAGGAAGTCCAATCCCATAGTAAGTAGCTCGTAGACAAAATCAAAATGCCAATGGGGTGGTCACCAGCAAGCCTCAAAATCAAAATGCCTAGTAAAATGGGGTAATGTCTGTAAAGACAAGAGGAAAGGTGGACTAGGTATCATCAACTTGCAAGTCTTCAATCAAGCTCTCCTCTCCAAATGGATTTGGAAAATCTTTGATAGGGACTCTCTGATTAGCAAAGGTATTCTCCTTATACGGTTCCAATAATTCAAACCCCATCTCCAATCCCCCCAAAGGGACTGCTTCTAAACTTATCCACGAGCTATACTTGTGGAGAAGAACTTGGAAAAAGCAGATTTTCGGTCATAAGTCGACTCATGCACAGGCATAAGTCGACTTATGGTAAGTCGACTTATGTTTGTGCATGAGTCGACTTACGATCTGTTCTGCATTGTTGATTTTGGACTCTGGCAAGTCGACTTATCAGGTCTGATAAGTCGACTTATGATCTCTTCTTCAGTTGCTGTTTTTCGCTCTGCCAAGTCGACTTATGCAGACTGATAAGTCGACTTACGACGAGTTTTTTGGAAAGTTTAAGTTCCTATTTGCAGTCTGTTTGGGTTTCTGTTTTGGTATAAATACCAATACGATTTGAGGGTTTTGGAGGAGTGTTTTGGGGGATTTTGTAGCACAGAAAAGAGAGATCTTTCTGAGCTATTGGTTAGGGTTATTGGTTGAGAGATTGAGAGATTTGTTGGTGAGATTAGTTGGTTCGTTTGAGCGATTTGTAATCTCAATTTGTGCTCTCCTTCTCTATTAGTGAAAACCCACCCCCTTCTTGCCCCGTGGACGTAGGCAATTGCCGAACCACGTTAAAATTAGTGTTTGTGTTTGTGCATTGATATTTGGTTGAGTTTGGCCTTCTTTGATCGGCGTTTGTTTTGGTTCCTCGGCGCCGCCGTCCGTCACAACAAGTGGTATCAGAGCTCGGGCTACGCTTGGGCTATTTGGAGGAGTAGATCGCTTTGGAAGTTCATCTAGGGCTTCGTTTGGTGATAAAGGTGGGATCTTTTTGGTAAAAATATCGTCTTTTTCAGTTTGGATTTATTTCTCGTTTGTTTCCGCATTGGTTTGGTGGTGCTTTGAGGATTATGGCCGAGAAAGAAGAAGTTGTGGGCAGTACTTCCGGTGTGAAGACCGTCCAAAGCTTGAATATCCACTCGATGAAGATTGACGTGGAAAAGTTCAATGACACAAACAATTTTGGACTTTGGCGATGCGAAGTCATGGATGCGCTCAACGCGTAAAATTTGGAAGATACGTTGGAATTGGACGGGAAACCGGACAATATTGATGAGAAGGTTTGGAAAAAGATGAATCGAACGGCGTGTGGTGTGATTAGGTCTTGTCTCACTCAAGATCTGAAGTATGATGTGATCAATGAGACTTCTGCAAAGAAGATTTGAGAGATCCTTAAGAGCAAGTATTTGACCAAGAGTGTAGAGAATCACTTGCATTTGAAGAGGAGGCTTTACCGCTTCCAGTTGAAGAAAGGAACCTCCATTGGTGATCACATGAACCACTACACGAAGCTTCTTGCGGATTTGGCGAATGTAGATGTGGTGATTGAAGATGAGGACAAGGCGTTGTTTTTGTTGAGTTCCTTGCCCGACGAGGAATATGAGACCTTCGTTCTTACTCTTATTAATGGGAAGGCATCTCTTTCGTATAGTGAGGTCACCGCTACACTTGTGAATTATCAGCTTCGAAAGAAGGATAAAGAGATTTCGATTGAGCCGGTAGCGGGGGCGTTGGTCGCAAGAGCTAAGGGTCCAAACCGTAGTGGGAGGTCGCAGTCTAGAGGGGCACATCTTGGAGTTCGTAAGAATCAGTGTGCCTTTTGCAAAGAGGATGGACATTAGAAAGCCGAATGCCCAAAGTTAATTGATCGAGCCGGGAAGAATAAGGGAAAAGCTATTCAAGCTTCAGAGGCGAATGTTGTCAAGGCTAGTGGCAACGATTCAGATTTGGATTCTTTGGGCTACTCATTATCTGCACTGCCGTCAGTTTGTGTTGCCTACTCTACAGAGTGGATGTTGGATTCGAGGGCTACATACCACATTTGCCCGGAGGGATTGGTTCTCCAGCTTTCAGGAGTTGGAAAGAGGGGATTTTGTGCTCATGGGGAATGATCATAAATGCTCTATTGGTGGTATCGGTACCATTCGGATCAGGATGAGTGACGAGGTGATTCGGGAGTTGGTTGGAGTGAGGTTTGTTCCTCAGTTGAAGAAGAACATCATTTCACTTTGAGCTTTGGAGGCAGCAGGCTATAGGGTAACCTTGGCGGATGCACGCTTGAAGGTTACATTTGGGTCCATGATTGTGATGAAGGGCGTCAGAAGGAGAAATTTGTATTATTTGCACGGAAGCACGGTGATTGATTGGGAGATGACGACTTCATCAGATTCGGCTAGACTGTGGCATTGTTTGGTGCTGGGGTATATGATTGGTAATGCCGTGCATTGGTTGTTGAGGAGTGTTATGACCTGCGGATTGAAGTCCTGTGAGCACATTAGGATGAGCAAGACCGTGGTGGAGTTTGGCACTCCTATCCATCTAGCAAGGGGTCTTTTAGGAGGTGTTCAGTCAGGCATTTGGGGGCCTTCCAAGGAGGCATCATTTGGAGGTAATCGTATCTTGGTTTCCGCAGTTGATGATTGTTCTAGGCATTATTGGGTCGCGACCAGTTCCCGTTGGTGTAAAGTCCTAGAAGTCAACAACAATTGGAAGAAGCGTATTGGCAGAAAGGTAAGTCGTTGTTCCAGCTTTGGTAGGGGTCCTTTCTTGCGTTTGTGCCGAGCTCATGGCAATAGGAGACACTTCATTGGTGTGGAGACTTTGGGGCGACGAGATGAGATGACAGTTTCGATGGGTCGTTCCTTTCTGGAGGATCGGCGTTGGTTGTCGAGCATTGGTTCTGGAGCTTCGACATATTTGGGTCATCTTAGTCATAGGTCGCCGACTGCTGCGTTTAGAAATTTTGGATCTGGTAGAGCTACTTCAGATTTTGGGTTACGTCGGATGTTTGGATACCCAGCACTTGGTCACATCATGGATGTGAGATTGGATCCGATTGCGCGTTTGGGGTTCGGAGGCTCAGTTGATTATCATTTGGGAGCTTCTGATTTTGTTCTGAGCAGGTATGTCACATTGGACTCTATGCAGGTGGAGAGTGTTGATCAGATCGTTCGGATGTCGCAGCAGGTGGAGAGTGATGCTACTCCACGTTGGGTGGAGATTACTCCAAGTACTCCAGGTTATTCTGCATTATTGGAGATTCCAGCTGAGGTGACACAGCGTGTGAGTCATTTGGATTTGGATGCGGATGACGAGTTGGTAGATTCGAGTGCAGCTGGTAGATACATTTTGGATATGGCCATTGGTTTACCTCAGGTGGAGGTGTTTGGATTGAGTCAGTTCGGGGCCATTGGAGGTGCTATCAGTCGCAGATTTGGTGATGATGGAGAAGGGTTGCGTACTCTTCTATTGGATTGAGGGCCTTTGGAGGCCGTTGGGTGAACTACGTGAAGGCTTGATTCCTTGGGCAAAGGATACGTAGGCAGTTATTTTTTTATGCAGCCGATTTGGTGAACGACATCGACATTTGGGGTGAGTGTTCGTACTCCTATTTGGGTCTCAACACGTGAGGCATTTGTTTGGTTGGTGTCGGCTCAGTTTTGGGAAAACTTCGCCGAGGTGGAGAATTGTGGAGAAGAACTTGGAAAAAGCAGATTTTCGGTCATAAGTCGACTCATGCACAGGCATAAGTCGACTTATGGTAAGTCGACTTATGTTTGTGCATGAGTCGACTTACGATCTGCTCTGGATTGTTGATTTTGGGCTCTGGCAAGTCGACTTATCAGGTCTGATAAGTCGACTTATGATCTCTTCTCCAGTTGCTGTTTTTCGCTCTGCCAAGTCGACTTATGCAGACTGATAAGTCGACTTACGACGGGTTTTTTGGAAAGTTCAAGTTCCTATTTGCAGTCTGTTTGGGTTTCTGTTTTGGTATAAATACCAATACGATTTGAGGGTTTTGGAGGAGTGTTTTGGGGGATTTTGTAGCACAGAAAAGAGAGATCTTTCTGAGCTATTGGTTAGGGTTATTGGTTGAGAGATTGAGAGATTTGTTGGTGAGATTAGTTGGTTCGTTTGAGCGATTTGTAATCTCAATTTGTACTCTCCTTCTCTATTAGTGAAAACTCACCCCCTTCTTGCCCCGTGGACGTAGGCAATTGCCGAACCACGTTAAAATTGGTGTTTGTGTTTGTGCATTGATATTTGGTTGAGTTTGGCCTTCTTTGATCGGCGTTTGTTTTGGTTCCTCGGCGCTGCCGTCCGTCACAACAATACTCTATTCACTCCACTTTCTTTAGCCATGTTCGATGGAATCTAGGCGATGGTAACACATGCAGGTTCTGGGTGGACAAATGGGCAGGTGATAACTCCCTCTACAGTTTCTATGGAGTTCTATGGAGGGTTTTGCTCCCTAGTTTCTGTTGGTGGACATGGACTTGTCGGAATAACCTAATTTTCAATGATAAGCCTATCACTCCTCATATGATAGCCTCTAACGTTGCACGTTTTACATTATTCTGGACAAGAACATCATGCAGCAGAAGAGCATCGAGACTTCACAAAGCAGCCATTGATTTGGGCCTGAATGACCTACCCAAAAGATGGATCAACTGATGCAGTGGGAGACAATTTCATGGCATGCATTAACCCTGGCCAATCTTAGTGCAGACTGGCAGCTCTTCTTCTACAGAGCCAATCTCGGTTTTTCCAGTTTCTGTATTTTTTTCTACTAGTCCGATACTCTATGTTTTAGGCTTTTGTTGACACTGTTCAGTTTTCAGCTGCAAGAGCAGCTGATACTTTTGGTTTTATGCTTATGGAGTTTTGAAAACGTGGAAGTTGTCTGTGAGTGGGTGACGACTAGATCCGCTCCCCACCCCATACAACTTCTGTCGGTTTCGAATCACTCCTAACTTTGTATGGTTTTTTACCTTTATCATTTTATATATCGATATAGTTTTGAGTAGGGTACCTCACCCTGCTTTTTGCTTCAAAAAAAGTAGCTCATAGAGAATGTATTCATGTCTCATGGTCAAAAGTTTGAAAGGGTAAGACAATAAGATTAGAAATGTGGACGTTTGATACACATATAGCCCCATAGCAACTCTTTCTCTCTGTCTTCCTTTCCGTAATATGAACTAAGGGGTGTTTAACAGTTTAGTAACGTAGCAGCCAATTCCGTTATGCCATGTCATTGGAAGTGGGTGAGTTCAAAAATAATTCAGAGTGAGAGAATGGGATTTATGTCAAAAAACCCATCAATAAATCAAGTTGAAATCATAGATCATAATAACCAAGTACAAATTCCATCAGTCCAAGTACAAATTCCATCAGTCAATCTTCGCGAATGTAACGGGTCATATCCTGCAATTTCTTCAAGATTCAGATATTTGCAGTGCTGACAGATGGCTGCATAATGGTTGTTTGCAAAATAGCAAACCATCCAAGTTGCCTCACCAATGTCCACAAAGAATCAAACTTCTCAAAAACTAATCTTCATGGCACAATTTTTTTCCTCAGGCAGTACTTACAGTAAAAGGAAAATGTTAATCAAAGGTTGGGTAAATTGCAAAGCAACACTACAAAAATTCACCTTTTTTCCATTGTTTTAAATATCCCCGACATTGCCGGATATATCGCCTGATATATCCTTTTGCGGGGCTTGCCACAACCAATATGGTCTCCAAATATCATTTATCATTTTTATGGCTATTTTGGGCAATATATCCCAGATATGACCAATATATCAGGTTATATGTTACCCGATATATCTTTTTATATGGCTTGTCACAAAACAATATGCGTTTGGCAATTTTTGGGTGAGGTATCATGATTTTTCCATTATATCAAAAATGTACATTTTGGCCTAAAAATAATCAGACAAAATGTTGCAACATTGATTTGTACTTTTGTTTATTCTACAAGGTTGATTAGTGATCCTAAATATATACTTTTTATATTTTGTATGATTAGATTTCATTAAGTATGTTGAGATTACATTTTAGTGCATTACACTATAATGCAAACATTCATTATGGCATTCTGATATTATCCTCGATATTTAACCGATATCCACAATCCAATATGAATTTCGGTCATCTTATATTTCCCCAATATCTGATATTTAAAATCTTGTCTTTTTTACAAAATCCTTTTACGTCTTCTGATCCCTATTCATAATTAATCAAGAACTTGGAGACTCTGATCAATCCTTTAATCTGACATAAAAAAGGGGCCAAACCCCTCCCTTCCTCCCTGTATGAATGATTTTGGAAGTGGGAAAATAATGAAGTGTAAAGGATGGGTTTAAAATAAAAAGCACCATAAATAAATCGTGTTGACGTCACAAAACATAAGAGTCTAAGAACAAATGAAATCAGACAATCTTCCACAATGCAAGTGATATCTCGCAATAAATTGGAGGCTCGGATTTGCAAATGATGCCACTTGGACATTTCCAAACGTTAGAGGGAGTTATCTCAAAATGGACCAAAGTTAGGGGGTTTTGTGAAATTTACCCCAAAAATATCTGCAGAAAATACCAAAATGGATGCAAAATTGCCTCACCATTGGGAAAAAGTTGCAGACAGCCTGAAAATAATAAGAGTAGCAGATAGGGTTTTCTAAATTCTTTGGGTGAAAAAAAACTTAAAAAAAACACCAAACATCTCACCAAAGAGGGCAAATTATCATCATATCAAAAAAAGAGGAGATATAACAAAATTTGAGGGGCTAATAAAGAACCCTCTTTTTAGAATAAAATATTACACATGTGATGATGACAAGCGGGGTACAAGCTGCGCCGCTAATCCTTTCTGAATTATAAAACTCAACCTACGAAACATGTACTCAGCAGACCCTGCTGTCGCCACATTCTTATTCATGAATTTCTATACCCTCCTGAAGAACTCTGCCGCATCAGCTGCAAGGAAACCAAACGTATCGAAAGCGAACGGGATGAAGTTGTGGTGGTTGTCCTTGCAAGCTTGATCATGTTTGTCCAACTTTGCCTCTGCTGCTCTATCTGTTGCATACCCAACCTTGAAATCTCCATTACCAAACCCCACCAACGGAGACACCCCTGTGAGATCAACACAAGCGTGCTCCCCCCCCC